>DWPV01000994.1:0-23142 GCA_018251915.1 Urbanus proteus proteus | reverse complement strand
TATTGTAATAAACTAGACGCCCGGCTAGACCTTATCCTGTTTTAGAAAAAATCTAGACACTAGCGCTATTATAGCATTATCTAGTTGGTACTGGAACCAACCATACTCGCTAACAAAATTATTAATACACATTGAGAGGGTTCGGTGAGTAGGTATTGCGTATTAACATAAGAATGAAACTCTCGCCCTAGGATCACTTCGCGAAATCACCCAGTCATTGCCGAATTTTTCAGCAGAATTTATTAAATACGTTAGTCTTCAAATTACAAGATAGTAATGTTTAGCAGTTAGCACTAATGTTAACGCCGCGGTGGTGCCTTCAAAGATGAAATATTTTATAAATGATTCCATAAAATATTCCTCCATAATGTTCAATCGTACTCACAATGGATAATTTCAATAATAGTCGTTGAATAGATACGCACTAAAGTGACTATATTGGCCTTAACATTGTATTTAAATATAAGATTGAGATTGTCTAGAACCGATAGCTCTAAACCTATGCTACTTATACATATATCAATTAGCTATTAATTCGATAGATGATAAGATACAATATGTACCTACTAAGTATTGGCGCAGTGATCATATTAAAATCTTCGGTCCGGTCCGAATCGGTCCGGCGAGGCGGTGCCACCGCCAAGAATCTTTTTGCTTTATAAACAGTTAATTAGGAGGAAGACATAATCCGCGGAGTTTACTTCTAACGACGAATTTATATGCCTAAAGGTTCTTAAAGCTGCCTAAAGGCCTTATTGAGAACGAGTTCTTTAATTCAGTTAACTCTACTAATCCACTTTTCGCTGTGCGGTGTATTTTGACAATTTTGATCCCTCTCACACCGAGAAGAGACCTTGCACAACAGTTGATGTTGGTCTAGTCTAGGGACTCTAGGGCTTAACGTAACGCATTTAATTTTTGAAAAATCATAAATTATAGATAAAAAAAAATCTCTGAGCGCGTTGCACCATCGGGCTCAGCTCAAACGAGCGCTACTTTTGCGGCACCGTCGGCTACACGGGGTTATGCGATCACACCTTCTGCCGACATTTCCGGTGCCGCTGGATGGACCGAGAGTTCCCGCTCCAGCCGCCCGCAACTAGAATAACTAATGAATTAGTTTTTTTATATATACCTAACCTACATGTCATGGGATAAATTTGTTACCTATATAAAATGTGTTTGAGTTGCCTCACGTTTAAATTTCCATCTTGAAATCCAAATACCGATTCAGAAAATGAGTGGTCTCTAACTAAACTTTGCAGCAGATATCAAATTCAAAATCCATCGTATGATCATTCGTTAGAGTAAGGTATTTTATCTAGAAAATGAAAAACAGTATTTTTCTATGTTACATTTATTAAGATAATGTCCTGAGTGGGTCTGGAAAACTATTTTATTTATAAAACATAACAACAACCGAAAATTACAAAGACATGGCTTTTTTTAAAAGATTGAAGAAAACAATCATATCAGTACACCTGAAAATCGACAGCAGTTGATAGTCATTGCCGTGCCTCTGTTTGTTAACGACATCCGTAAGCAACTTCACATGAAATAGCGATTTTATCTGAAGTCTATCACAGGTATCATGCTTCTTCTGAGCACTAAGAAGCTTCATCTGAAAGTAAGTCATCAACACAGACACACTGTTCCACCCAAAGGCAAGAATCCCTCGGAGCTAATAAAAGTAGAAACTCTGGTTGAACCATACTTGTCCAGCCACTACTCTAGTCAGTAATATGTATACAGTAGTATGTAGCCCACTCTTACAAAACCAAGTTTCACACGTGGCTTCATTAGTGTAGAAGTTATTATCACTAAATTATGATACATAATGCAGCTTGCAAAATAAAAAAGTAATTTGGCAACATCAATAGAATGATACATCTATGTTTGGCATAGACTTTTAAATTCCTATATATAAAAATTCAGCTTTAATAAGTTTCTCCGATCAAAACCCATAAAGTTGACTTCAAGTTTTCATTCCTATATAAGTTTAAACATCTTTACTAAATTCTCACAGGATTGGGAGAACTGTTTGTTAGTTTTTTCAGCCAATCAGTCGACAAATATTTGTATGTTTCACAAATATATGGATGGCCAATTTCAACCCTGAATTATATAACAAGTATTTACCCGCAGCTTTGCTCGCGCTCATTCGCACAAAGAGGACGTAGGTATAAGTTACTTTTCTATCTCTCAGGAGTAGTATCACTTTTCGGGATAAAAGGAACCCTAT
Source organism: Urbanus proteus proteus (assembly GCA_018251915.1). NCBI lineage: Eukaryota > Metazoa > Arthropoda > Insecta > Lepidoptera > Hesperiidae > Urbanus > Urbanus proteus. The sequence continues at coordinate 20,900 of DWPV01000994.1, read as the reverse complement.
GTCCTTTTCAAGACCCCCCGCAATGTGTGTGCAAAATTTCATAACAATCAGTTTAGTCGTTAGCGCATGAAGGCATTACAAACAAACAAACAAATGTACGTTCGCACTTATAATAATTAGGATTAATCCCTACTACTATATTATTGTACTACTAGACCAAGCAAACACTAATTTAATCGGAAGACTAAATTGTTTGTAGCAAGTGTTGTAAGTATATGAAAATTTTAATTGTCATAAAGATAATAGTAATAAAGACATACAAAGAGATACTATCAGACTACTAGTAGTCATAATTTATATATGAAATCTATAGGCCATGGCTCTCATTTACAATATTTATTGAAACAAATCATATAGGTATAATTAAAAATGGAAATTAAAGAAAAGTAAAAGCTTGTAATAAGTACCTATTACATACATAAGACAATCTAGAAAAAACCTATATTGCTAATTACCTTATTAACATTTTAAAGTAAATTAATAACTATTTATTTACATTAAATCCTTTTACAGTTTCATTACCCACTGGCCTCAGAATATCCCTTCTTCAATGGCATATTTTGTCAAATATAAAGTAATAATTAGTATTACTAATCACAAGGCATCTTTATAAGCATCATTACAATTAAAATAAGTATTTTTTTAAAAACTTGGTCACGTTACAATACATCCAAATCCATAATTGTCATTTTTTTTTAAGATGGGAAAGGTAGCCTTTAAAAATTCCAGTTTTAGTTATATATTTGGAATTTAATGAAAATTATGTTGACTTGGGTGCCTTTAACAAACTGTATCGCTCAAAAGAAATTGATTGTCTGTAAAATCAGCTTATGGACGATAATTTTACATGATATCATCATAAGAAACATTGATCAAAAAGTCTCAAGCCGAATGTTAAGGCCGATTGGGCTCTGTCAGTCTGTCGACAAGAAGTCATGCTTCTCCATCAGAGCAGCCAGCTTTATCCATTTAGAACAGATAACCATGTCAAAAAAAAACTTATTATTTTAATTCTTAAAATGCAATTATATAATGCTTTCTAAAGTCATTTCAATCAAATCAAAGACTACAATCCGAGTCCATTAATTGTTTTTGGAGCAATTTCTTCATTTTCTCGGGCACGGGAACCCCAGAGTGGGCAGGCTTGGGGCGACGCTTCCATGTCGCCTTCTTAGCACTTTTCGTGACACTCCCAGGGATAGGAACAGACTTGCTTTCTTTGGCCTTTGGTGTGGACACCTTTGGTACTGTGCTTGTTCTCTTCCTAGCTTCCACAGGGATTGCTGGAATTATTGAAATATATCATTGGTAAATGAACAAATAACAATGCCATATGTGATGAAACTGCCAGTGAGACACAATATTAATATAATTTTTTTATTAAATTTGGTTAAAAGTCAAGATAGTTAAAAGACGCTTTCTGTATTCATACTCATAGTAGGATTTTCTCCTGTGTCGTGGATAAATCATAACAAGCGTTGTTTATTATGAATTTTCAGAGAACATGTATTAGGGCTTAGTGCATAGTTAATAACGTGGTACTTTACTATGATTGGTTTAGTTCTAAAGCACTTAAAATTATCAAGCGAAAGTACCTTTTAAAGGAATCTTTTCAGCAGGTTTCCTTGCTGACATCGTCTTTTTTACATTTACTGGACTCGATCTCGCTTTCGTATTTGTTCGTCCAACAATACTTTTTGCTTTGGGTGTAGCTTTCGGCGTGTCTCGAGGTGCCATTATCTCGTTCTTATAATGCTTTAAATCACACAAGTTGCATTAATAACAAAATTCCACAATAAACCCACACAACACTCAACTCGACTTCATCCGACGCAGTTTTACGAATTTTCAAATCAAAATTTCGAATAACGTTCAAAAATTCAACAGATTAAACACAAAAAAAAAATAACCACAGCTTAAATTATCCTCATAAATGTTGAGCACACAGTCGATCTTTACGACAGAAGACAGTCAAATAATCAAATTAATTTCTTATTTATTTTTGCAAGTATTAAAAATTTATCGTTTCTATGCAAATTTTATTTTAAATATTTCACCACAAACATATTTTCTTCAATGTGCGTGGCACTTTAATTTATTTTTATGAATGGCAACAAATTGCTATAAAAATTTAGCAATAATATTAAGAAATATGATGTTTAACAGAGATTTTCAATTAAATATAAGAAATATATTTAAAGTTTAATGAAATAGATATCTTAACAATACGTGAAAACAATATAAAATGGAAAAAAATTCAAAATTAATCAAATTTTATTTCCATCGCCGCAAAAAAATACAATAATGGCAACAATGTTATCTATTTTCGCGACGTCCATCTTTAATCTTTGATGTGTTGTGTTGTTAACAAAATTGTTATAAAAATATTATCAAGGCATATTTATACAATTGTTTTAACTGATCGAGCACTCGAGACTGGGTACGCGAGTCGTGGTAACTTTTATCTACTCGGTACGCACTCTCGATCGGTTGTTTATCAAAAGTGTGACAGTTCATTATCGTTTGTTCCACTAAAAAGTTTCACTGTAATACTCTGCTGTTGACCTAAGTGCTAATTGGCCAACCTTCAAATGTTTTCGCTGGCTTTCCTCGGAAGGGTGTAGTGGTAGGCGGCGTGCGGTGGCATCTCTTGCGGTTGATATTTTTGTTGTCAAAACAGATGAATTGTGAAAATGGATAGGTTGAATCAGTTGCGAGGCGACGCGGCCGCGTCGAGGGACTCCACGCTCGACACATCGTCGCTGCCGAGCGAGGCCTACTTGACGGCGAACGAGAGCTCCAAGTTCTATTCTCTCTCAGAAATAGATTCCAGCTTCGTATCCCCCTCGAAGGACGCCGGGGGGGATACCTCAGGGAACAGTGCAGATTCGGGCGCGGACATCATATCGAATTTGTCGCCGATCCCTAAAAAGAGTGAACTAGACAGTTTCAAAATCGGTGAGCAGATCGAAGCAGCAAACATTCTGTCTGGAGGGGTGAACATCTTCGATGACAACGAGAACTCCTACGATGAAGACGAGCTGGTCATCGACGACGCGGTTCAGGAGGGGGAAGACAAGCCAGCCGAGCTGAAGATGAGTGAATCTGGTGAGCTGCCGTTCGAGAAAACCGAGAGACTGGCGGATACCAGCATGGAGGAGTCTGAGGCTAGTCCGAGCAAGGATACTGAAGTGGTGCTACAGATTGACGGGAAGAATGTGGATGCTATAGATATTGGGAATGGATTGTACTTGTACAGAAAGGAGGGCGAGGAGGAGTTAGCCGCTCTTCAGATCTTGGATGATGACCCGCAACAGCCAATCATCAAGTTCCTGAAAGTGCGGTAAGTGTTATTCTTAAACCAAAAATTATTTGTCCTCTGAACATTTTACACAGAGAGATGTTATGTTTGAAGAACTTAGCATGTTATGCTATGCTAAGTTAGTTTGTAAAAATAGATCTCCTTTACAATAGAATTAGGTTAATATGCAACAAACTTATTTATTTTACATAATAACATCTATAGCTTGAGAATTGTTGAGGAATTCTTGAGAAAGCAATTTAAGTCCATTGACCCCTATTATTATTGACATCATAGACATGAATTGTGTATAATACAATATCAATATCTTACATATTTCAACTATATTGATTATGACGAACCATATAGTGGAATGGTTACCATACCAGTCTGACGTGCAATGGGTCCCGGGTTCGCTTCCCGGCTAGCCTATTTCTGTTCTGGGTCTGGATGTTTGTGTATTAGTGTATGTGTGTGTCCATGGCACCCACGACACAGGAGAAAATCCTACTGTGGGGCTATGAGTGTAGACAACATTTTTATATGCCGCAACCCTTTTATGTCCCACTGCTGGGCACGGGTTTTCTCCCATAACTGAGAGAGGCTTTTTATATTAATTATAATAAAGGAGGAGGTTTTTTATAATAATTATAATAAAATCAAATGACTAATTTGGACACAACTTTACGGGGCTTAATGCATAAATATCATTGAACTTGTTAATCATGTTATTTCTATTATTGAATTTCTTATGAAGTTTTTGCATATGAGATTGTGTGAATAATCGTCATCAGCCTTCTAAATCCCACAGCTAGACAAATGATTCCAATTGACATCAATGTCACGTATCCCTTCACAGGTCACAAGACCAGATTCAGGTCGAATTTGTTTGATTTTACTAGTAAATTTAGACAAGCAACCCTTGAGTGGGGATGTACCTACAACATTAAAATCCAGAAATTTCTAAATATCACACTAAGTAATTCAAATGTTCTGAAATCATTCAGTATTTAATTTAATGGTAAATGTAGGCGTTTTTAAACACGGGTGAAACCATAATCATCAGATAGTATTGTAATAATCGGCAACCATGTTTGGGAGCACAGGCCGCACCCTGACCAGGTGGACTGATAACCTGAAAAAGACAGCGGGAAACTGCTGGATCCAAAAGCACAGGACCCTTTGGAGTGGTGCCGGATTAAAGAAGGCGTACGTCCAGCAATTGATCTCAAAGAGCTGATGGATGGATGGATTGTCATAATAAATAAATAATTTATAATAAGTAATATTCATATATCAATGTCATAATAAATAAATAATAAGTTAACTTTCAAATTCTTTTGGACCTAAATGCTAGACGATATTATGCACTTGTGGTACATCATTTTACTTATTAATTTACTGTATGTTAACTTACATTAGCATCCACATATTAAATCCGTTAGCTCAGTCATTTAAAGCAAATCAAACCTTATTGGTACTTATATTTTAAAATGCAATGATAAGTGTCTTGTAACATTTATGTAAATATAAATGATTGATAAGTTAATCAATAAATGTGGTCCATTGTGGTTAAGAATTGGGTTTGTCGCTGATAAAATATAATCTGGCAACTTGGTTAATGTGTAGTGTGTCCATATTGACATAAATATTTCTTGAGAATAAAATTTTTTTTTCTACATAAGTGAATATTGTTATTATAATTTGAATATTGTTATATTAATTAATTTTGAATATTGTTAGGACATATATTCATTATATGTCCTAACAATATTCAAATATGAAAAGTAGAAACTCTAAATACCAGAATAAATAATAATAATACATTCATAGAGCCACAGTAGGATCTTTTCCTGTGTCGTAAGTGCCACAAACACACATAGACAAATACACAAACACCCAGACCTAGGGCCGAAATCTAAATAAATCATTCAGATCTCTTTCTGACCGGGAATTGAACCCTGACCCTACTGCATCTTAGACTGAAAGGGTGACCGCTCTGCCATGCAGGTGAATGATAAAATAATTTGAGTTGTACCAACTTAGTCCAGAGTGATAATGTTTGCATAATTGTTTTTTGATGTTTATGATTCAGATAAGATTGTTGTCCTATTTGTGGTTAGTGTTGCCCACAGGCACTGAAGCATCTCTGTATAAAAAGGATTAAATATAAACAATTTATATATATATAAATTGTTCTTTAATGTGTTGTCACTCCTGTTCCGGTCTTATTGGGGTTAATTTAACAAAACGGTATTTATTTTTTACAGTGAGAATGCTGAAGAAAGTCTAGAAGTTTATGAAGAAATAGAAATAGAAGTACCTAAAGAAGTGGTAAGTTAGTCAATAAGTTTCTTATAAGTAGTAAGGTGTCCAAGCAATATCTATGGTTAATAATCAACAAAATAAAATGAAAATTTGAAAAAATAAATATGTAAATATGCATACAAGCAATATCCAAAATAGTGTTCATATATTGCACATTTTATTAAAATTACGATAAACAATTGCGTCTGTATCTGCAAGATCCACATTTAAGTTTTTTTTTTTTTACTAAAGTTCTGTTAAGTGTTTAATAAACATTGCAGTGTGGTTATAAAGCCATGGCTAATCTTTGTGTAGAATATGTGTAAATTAAACCAGAATACTATATATAATTGAAATCTTGTGCATACCGAATTAGTATGTTTAACATTGATTTATCTGTGATCAAGCTATATTTTGGTAATTATGTGCCCAGGTTGTACAGACATTATCGTAATGCATTATATGCCAGTCACTTAAGCCGCATGATAATTCAATAAGACTTGAACCAAATTTAAACAGAATTCATACTAGTGTATTTTAGTAGGATTGCTCTGTTTATTAAACTTTACTGACAATTTATTTCAGCCTGCTAAGGAGGGGAAGGCTGTTAAAAACACTTCTCATATCCCAGTCAAAGATGTAAATAAAGTAATTGAGCCTGCTTGCAACAAAGTTGCTGAAAGTCAATCATTAGCAAAGGAAACTAGTGCTAGTGAAGTGGAATCGGATTTGAATAAAGATACTGCACAGGTAGAGTCTAAAACAGAAGTAAATCTAAATGGGAAAATGATTAAGTTCAGTGAATCTCGAAAGTCTCCTCTTATAGGCACTTTTACGCCAATGACATATCATTCAACTCCCAATAAAGAGGGTATTCCGCTTACTAAAACGATGGTGGATCTTCAGCTGCATCCAAGTAGACATTCAGAAAATGTCAAAAAAACCATTGAAGTACATACAGATAATTGCAAACAAAGATTGCTAGAAACCCCCACTAAGACGAGTAAAGATACCAATGAGTTTAACAAAAGTTCAGAAATTATGTTGACTCCAATAGGCAAAGAACTTTCAAATAATACAGCAGCTGGTAAGTCTGACGCAAGTCCTGAAGAGAATATTAAAAATAGTGAAAATGAACAAGTGAAAGAGCAGAGAACAGGGGAGAACGTTGTTACGGATGTTAAAAATGAAGTTAAAACATTGGATAAGGAAATTTTAGAAAGCAAAAATGATAAGACTGAAATAAGTGAGATTGTAACAAATAGCCAGTTAGTAAAATCTTTGGCTGATTCAGAATCTAAAGTCAAGGAGGTATCAGTAAATGATGCCGAGAAAAAAACACAAGAGCTACAAGAAAAATGTATTACAAGTAATACCTTAAAAGAGGAAGCCAGTATTAACGAGATGTCTTCTAAAGATATCAATAAGAGTGTTAAAATTCAATCGGATCACCCGGGACCAAACAGTGCGGATGAAAAACGCAACGAACTTATTAAAACCAAAAGTATCACGACCAATGATGATACTTTTAAAGATAATAGTGATGTAATAAATAAAAAAGAGGTAGAAAAGCCAAATGTCATCACTAAAAAGGAGGCGAAAAATATTATAAATGATAACAAAATTAATGATACAGTCATCACAGACAAACATGTAAATGATATAGTTTTCACAAGTAATAATAAGGCTCATACTGAGAATAAGCTGAATAACGTTTTAGAAACATCAGTGACATCTAGCAGTGACAATAATTCAACGGAAATAAACAAACAAAGTATTGTATTAGAGAGTTTACAGACCGATGTTGAAATGAAGGATATTACAGACTCAAAACAATCTGAGAATAGTATAGTTGAAAAGTCTGAAAGTATTACTAAATGTGTTAAAGAAAATTCTATTCAAGGAATGGAACTGCAAGCAAATAAATCTGTAGAAACATCACGCTGGTCTCCTAAGGATACAAAAGTAGTCAACAATGTTGAAGTAAAAGACTCTATACAGCAAACTGTAAAGCCATTATCAAGTATATCTACTGAAACAGAACTAAAGATTAATGTCCAGTCAGGGTTAACTGTAAAAGAATGTACAAACGATACTTTACCAAAAGAGCTTGAAGATAAATCCGCAAAAACGATGGACAAGTCACCTAAAAGTATCGAAATTATAAGTGATGTTTTGTTGAAGCATCCTGAAGAACCTAAAAATACGTCCCATACAACTAATCAAGAAAAATCTAGTCCTGCCCTTGACCTAAAACAACAGGATAAATCTAAAGATATTACAAAGAAACATAATACAGAATCTTTAAAAGTTGAAGGAGACATGAAAAAATCTGAAAATGAAACCAAACATAAAGTCGATAATCTGCTTCAAAGCGCGATAAAAAAAGTCGAAGTGCAAGTAAAGGAACCAGGAAGTATAAATTTACTTAAAACAAATACAGAAGCTACAGAACTAGTTGCAAAAACTGATGTTAAAACATTGACTAAAAGTTTGGTAAACGATGGAAATAACTCACGTAATTTTTTACCGATAAAAAAGAGTCCCGTAGAAACAACAAGTGTAGCGAACAAAAGTGAATTAAATAAAAAAGTTCCAGAAATTCAGCAACATACCAAGATATCCTTACCTAACTATGAATTAAAAACATCTCATTCTATTCAAAACGTTCAAAAAGAGGTTGAAAGAACCAAAAAAGAACCTTCTAAAGTTAATAAAAGTACTATACCTAAACCTGTCAACAATGTTAAACCTGCGGTTCCATTTGGAAAGTGGACAGAAGCAAATAGACAAGAATTTCTAAATAAAATAAAAGAAACTAAGGTTCCAACTAGTACGTCGAATACAAAACAATTGAAACAACCAAATGATTTAAACCGCAGAGATGTTCTACAAAAGATAGACAGCCAGAGACAATCAAATATCGCTTCAGCAAAAGTACAAGAATTAAATACAGTACATAAACAGAAAAGCGAAACTGCAGCATTTGTTAGTAAATCAAATGTTACACAGCCGGAAAAGCCTAAAGATATTAAAGTTTTGCCCTCAGTGGCTAAAATTGAAGAAACATCTAAAAATCAAATTCAAAATAGGATTGAACATGTCAAGAAAGTAGATAAAGATCAGCACCCGCCAGTGGTGCCCGCTGATGTGTCAAGCACTGCCAACACTAAAAAAGATCCCGTGCATCGTAAAGAAATTAATAACCAAGATCTTATTGACAAAACTATTGAAGGTATTATAAATAGAGCAGTTACAGCTAAATTGGGTCAAGATGATGTAAAACAAAATATTGAACCTGCAGAAAAACCAAAAAATGCACCACAATATACCCCTGTTTCTTTAGATGAAATAGAATCGAAAATGAACGAATTACATGGTATCCCGTTTGTTGAAAGACCACCCCATGAACTACCGCAGGTTTTTGAACACGAAAATAAATCTTCTGCAATAACTGACATTACAACAACGACCAAGGGTAATAAAATCCCTAATCTTTTACCTTTTGCTAATAAGCCTCCGCAAAAAGCAGAAACTAAGGTCAGCCATTCTATTATTCGTGCGGCGGAAGAATCTGACGAAGAAATAATAGAACACGAACCCATTACAGGAGATATCGAGTTAAATAAAAACAATGTATTTACAAATGCATCAGTTCCAGATAAAATACCACAGGAGGAATCAATTACTACAAAATTAAATATCGATTCGAAAAAAGAAACAATCATTACAGAAAATGATTTTGATAAATTTGCCAGAAGAAATTCAATTAATTATGAAAACTGTCTTACTGTTAATTTTGATGGCAAAGAACAGCATAATGTGATTCAAACCGTTGTCGAAAAGGAAGGCGTACCAAAGAAATTATCGAGAAACGAAATAATGCTCGCAGAATCAAAAGCTAAATCGAACAAAAATATTGCTATGCGTCATAATAATTCCAGCAAAATTCCCACTTCCAAAACAAGTACTGATGAAGAATCATATAACAAAAATTATCAATCTAAAGTTCAAATCGCGTATCAATCCGCAATAACGGCAAAACGTCAACAGGAATGTCCAATAACTATAATAGAAGATAAACCTGTTAAGGTAGTCTTTATGGACGCAAACACTGAATTCAACCCTCATCAACTTAATGTTCAAGGCAAAGAGTTATCGCCGCCTAAGAAATCAGCGGTCGACTGGGATCACTTTACTCATAGCAATTCGGAATCATTAGATTCAGATATCTTAGATGCGGGTTATGACAGCAAGTCGCAAGATGATACTAAATTTAAGAGCAAACATCAAAGAAAACAGGTCTTAACACCAGTTGATACACCAGAATTAGAGCTTATTGAGCCACGTGATTTAGGAATTGAAGTTTCACCTAAAAAGAAACGTAAAATAGAAGATAAAAATAGCAAAACATTAGTTCCGAAAAAATCTTATCTTCTTAATCGAAATGTTACCGCTGATGATAGTCCTGCAAATCCTCAGGATTTGACAAAAACGCCAGTAAAGGAATCAGTAAAACAAGATATCTTTGTGAAACATTCGGACCCCATATCAGCAATAGATAATTTAGTAAAAGCTGCCGAGCTACTAGATAATCAATCCGAAAATAAACATGCATTATCACCTAACAGTGATCAAAATTCGGTTATTCAACAAAATACTCCCGCTAAGAGAGGACGAGGTCGTCCTAGAAAATATCCTCTCCCGGAAGGATCTGAGAGTAAGAGCCCTAGTCCTGTTAAAACACCTACTCCTCAAAAGAAACCACGACTTATAGACGCTAAAATTAAAAAGGATGAATCCGAATCTGAAGACGATGAGGTAGATAGTGATGGTGAATTAGTAAAAGAAAATTGGACAATGGGTAAAATAAATGAGAACATTGTTTGTCCAATATGTAACAAATTGTTCCGATCTGAAAATGTAGTGTTTAAACATGTGAAGCATTGTACCGGGCCTTCTCCAAGTAGATCCGATTCAGATAAAAGGAGTCCAAGAAGGATGAGACAATCACAAGAATTGGATTGGAAATCAGAAGGAAGCAGGGGTTCAGATAGCATGGACATCGATGAAGACTTTATAATAAATAAACCTGCTAAAAAGATGGTATCCAAAGAAACGAGATCTTCACTCGATGACAAGGCTGAAGTTATTGTAATAGAAGATACGCCAATCAAACAAAATGTGGAAAAACGTGAAAAAGTAAAGCACGAGCCAAATAAAAACACAAGCAAAATAAACGTACAACACAAAACAAGTAGCCTAGTGTGCGAATTTTGCGGGAAGACGTTTAGACAACTATCATATCTGGTCAGCCACAAGTTACAACATAAAAACACAGAATCGAAGAAAATTGAAAAAGAACAAGTTCAGAAATCTCTATTCAGTTGTGAAACTTGTAAGAAAGAGTTTAGAAAACTACACCATTTGGTACAGCATCGCATCATCCATAATCCCAACCCGATGAGTTCTAGATCCTCAAGAAAAAGCTCTTCGGAGCAAAGTGATACTAAAACTATTAAGGATGGTTCCAAGAATGAAGACCAAAGCGCAGGTTTCAGATGTGAGCCTTGTGACAAATCCTTTAGAAAACTGCATCACTTGGTTGAACATAGGGAAACTCATGATGAAATTAATAAAAAATGCAATACATCTACTACCAGTGTAGTTGATACTGCGAAGCCAAATGCATTGCACCACTGCGATGTGTGTAAAAAGACGTTTAAAAAGTTGCAACATTTAATTGAGCACAAAGAACACCACTTAGATACAAGTTCAGAAAAATCAGACGACAAAAGTGTTAAGAGTTCACTGTCCACGAAAGACATTATACATGAATGTCCGTTATGTTACATGGTCTTCCCCAATGAACACTCATTGAATAAGCATACTGTATTTTGTCAAAGAAAGAAGAAATCTGCTGCAAAACAAGCCAAACAAATTGATGATAATCAGGCTGTTGAAGTTGAAGATGATGACGCTAAAGTTATAGAAACAAATGAAGAAAAAGTTGCAGTTGAAGAAAAAATGGATACTGACGTCTGTGTAGTCCTTGAAGATGAACCCCAGATTGCTTCAGAAAATAAAGAAGCAGAAATAAAATGTATTGAAAAACCCGAACAGACTGAACCGAAGAAAGTTGAGATTCAAAAGGAGATAAAAGTAGTGGAAACTGATTTGCCACAACCAAATACTCAGGTATCTGGCAAAGATAAGTCAGTTTATAAGAAAGACGGAGAAAGAGAACGTATCACCGAGAAAGTACCGGTGAAGACCAGGAAAAATCCAGCACCGACATCAGCACCTGTAGAAATTATAAAGATACCGGATACTCCAACGCCGAAAAAGAAATCCACTACTAAAGAAAAAATAGGGGCAACAGTTACTAAGAGACAGAAAACAACAAACTTACCATTGCCTGTTGTTGATGAAGTCAAAACTGCAGAATCGAGTGATGATGATGATGTGAGGTACATGCTCAACCCGGACTACAAAGTGGAAGAGTCCAGCGAAGTTAAAATGTTTATGAAAGTGCGAGCCAAGAAACGCAACTCGCTACAGATCGAGCGACCGAATTCTAAAGATTTGGTCAAGCGACGAATATCGTTGCAGCATCCACCTAAAATACCACGGCTCAAAGTAAAGCCGATTCCACGTAAGCCTATAAATACCAACACAGTCGTTAAAAGCTCAAAAACTATACAAATCCAGCCAGATCCAGTGCCTTCGACAGACTCTGACGATAGCGATGTTAAATACTCATTCCCTGTTAAAAAAGAGGTGACGAAGGATGTAGATAAGAAAGTCAAGAGGCAAACGATCGTAGAAAAGAGAAAATCACTAAGCAATATTGCGAAAAGGAAATCGCTAGGAAAGATGATCAGCGCTAAACACAAAGTAAATCCGTCGCCCGTCAAGCAGATTAAAAAAAGTAAGTTAAAAAATGTTTATTATATTCAATATGGTTCAAAATAATTTATTTTACTTAGGGTTTAGAGACTTTAGAGTGAGTTTTGAAACTATTCTTTATAAAGTTTGCGAATATTCAAAATAACCAATTATAATACATATTGTTATATCAGTATAGTCGTTGATCTACGGTGTTATAAAATTATAATTAAAGTTATAGTAGTCTATTACCACTTTAAGAATGGTTTGATTTTGTTTTACGAGAGACCGTAACATTGTACTTGCAGGAACGACGGAGGTGGAGCACCGCTGCGACTGCGGGCAGTTGTTCAGCAGCGCGGCGCTGCTGTCGCGGCACACCAGCCTGGCGCACACGCCGCCGCGGATCCGCCGCTGCCGCTCGCCGCCGCCCGACGACTCCAAGCTCGCCAAGCCCCCGCAGAAAACGGACAAGTCCACGCCCAAGCCGAGGAAATCCCTCAAGACCGACCCGGCCAGGGGCCAGGACGCCAGGAACCCGAAGCCGGGCGTCGCGACGCGCAAGTCCAGCGTCAACGGCGAGCCGAAGCCGACCACCGACGCTCGCAAGACGCCCAAGACCCTCATGAAGACGCGACGGAGCGCGCCGCACAAGGGCGTGCCCGTGCCCGAGAAGATGAGGAAACTCATGGACAAGTCCAAAAAGTAATGTAGTTTTGTACTGACGCGTAGATAGTGGTGCATTGTGCTGGCAGCCGCGCAGAGTCCGCTCCGAGACTCACCCGTTTACCATTTATTTCTTTTTATAAGAGTAGCGAGAACGGTACCCTTCTATATGTATGAATTGATAGTTTAATGGCACAAATCTAAATTGGAATCTCGTGCGACGATGTCGGTTAAGCGTTTTTGTAATCGTCGGTTTTAGAGGCTGTTCGTGCAATGCACGATGTTGCAATTTTTGATCGTGATATATGCAGAAGGGACTGAATAGATATTTTCCGGGACGTTTTATAAATTGAGAGTCGGGTTAGTTGTAAAGTAGGGGAATCGCTAGAGATAGATGAAATCACGCATCACAAACGCTCACAATGACGTAACAAACGGACCATGGTATTTAATAGAATATATTTTTACAAATTTGGCGAGTTTATGAGGCGTCGTGTTACAAATATTTTTGTTGTGAGCCGAGGCGTCGGTCTTGTCTATAATGTACATTTGCAAAAGTAAATCATAAGTATATTTTGTCAATTTGTTCTAGAGTTTAGATATATATGTATAAGAGTAATTATTTATATTTTTATTATTTTAAGTCACTATGTTCATTTTCCCCTATTTTGTTGGTTGCCGGATGTCCTTATTAGGTAACGATTGCCTGGTGTCCGAGAAAAATGACAATATGTTTAAATCAACTGATGATACAAGTCTTACAAAGTTTTGGTGAAGTGTTCTATGTAAATTCCCATGTCATATAAGTATATTCAAAATTTCAGTAACCGTTCAAGAACACGATAGTTACACGAGAAGTCTTATAGAAAAATACTAAGACTGCTGTCACTTCCCAATATAAGTAAACCATATTATTATATTATATATTTGCAGTCAGTGCAATTCCAGTTAAACTGTGGTTAACCAAATTGTCTCTGTCAATTTAAAAAATTGTCAGGGTATCAACTTTGTGGTTCAAATTCTACAACCGATTTTGTTAAAAAATTGGACATATCCAAGATAATTACTCTTTATATTTTGTAAATGAATATATTAAGTGCTAAGATTGATAAGTTAAAAGAATTTCATGAGTTTATAGAGACCGTTATTTTGTTAATAACTTTAATTTGAATTGATCCGATGTTGCTATAGATTTAAGAGCCTCCGGTTGTAAGGCGATTTGGGTGGATGAACATTGTGCGACATTGTGAAACTTACAAAGATTTATTTATGTTCCGGTTTAAATCTAAGTTTCAATAAACATTTCGTTATTGATAATCACAAGCATACATTAAACTCAGATGAATTTATAATAAATTAGACATCAATGGTTGTCCAAAGGATAAAAAAACACATCTAAATCCAAGGGTTACCAGGGCCAAGATGTAACTTGTTACAAGTGTGTTATGCAACTTCCAGAGAGTTATTATTATAAATGAAGACTGCTCTTGTAAAACATGCATGGCCTGATAATATAAGGATACGATAAATGATAATGATCTTTGTGTTCATTCATATAAAGGGTGTCGCACCATGTTGATCCAGCGTAAACCAGCCTCAGTATCCATTATACCTAGTGCTTGGTAGTGTTTACCATCGTCATAGGCATTAGAAATATCACAATTGTTGTTTTGCTGATATTTGTATTGTTTACCACGTTATTGATGTCACTAAACCTCAATTTAGATGAAATTTATTATACTCGAAATAGATGATAGACCAAAAATACTATTTTTAAATAAATTTCGTTGTACACACAACGCGTCGTAATAGCGCGCGAACATAGTCAGTCTCCTGATTGTTCAGTGAATAGGTGCAGTTTTTTTTGTAGTGAACTAGGACCAAATTTTAATAATGAAATTCTGTTTGTATTAATATAATTATAAAGGCGCGTTTACTAGAAGACTTTTATTTGGCGAAGTGATTATACGATGTGTTCATTTCTGTGCGCGTTCGTAATATTTTACGACACAATTACATCGAACAATATTTTAATTGTATCTCAATACATTGTCCATACACAAATGGACTTCTAGTAAATTGCGCCGTTGTATGTTGTTTTTAATATTAAGTAATGTTTATTCTACTCCCGTGACTAACTAATATTGTGTAATAAAGAGTAGATTGTCTGGTGAGATTTAAGTTCTAGGAGCATTTAACATGGAATTTTATAAATGTAGATGATATCATTATTTTTCATATGATGATGCAATCTTGATTAATGGGTTATAAATAAAATGTAAAAAAATTCATGCTGTTTGTTTTTTAGTTTGGCTGGAATGGTGGTAAAATATTGTTTATTTTATAAGAATATATTTGTAGTTATTATTTTTGACAATAAATATATTACATAACAAAAATGTAGTACATTTGAAATTCATCTTATAACCATAATAATTATATAACAATGATTATTTGAAAGAGGCTGGATGAACAGCTACTCAACAATTAATGTTTATTTTCATATAAGTATTGGAAATAACAGGTCTAAAGCTTTCCTGCACCCTATAATTAAGACAATTTGCAAAGATTTGGTATGCTCTTATTAGATATTGTCATGCTACCATTAATAGCAATGTGGGAAGGCTACTTGTATTTATGGTTAACTATCAAATCAATAAAATTCAAACTATAAAATCAAGTCCAACGGTAGGACCATGAGGTCTAACATCATACCAAATCTACCCTCTTTCACAAATAATATCTACAATACTGGGCTCCATTAGCTGTGGATCCACACATCTGAGCTGCGCAGACGACAGTGCATCTTCCAACAATGCATTTAATAATCGTTCATCATTCCCCATGCATGACAGTCGCTGTTGTAGGAAGTGCACATCCACTTGCAACTGTTGCAGCCCGTGTCTGCTAAATGTCCGTAGTCTGACGCACTCCACTAGCGCTTTCAGGGCTACTTTTAATGCGCCATTAGATAGGGCAGCCCTATCTGCACCTGCAGGGCTAAACACTTCGATTCTTTCGGAAAATATTCTATTTATAGGTGAGAAGGACGACGGCGCACGCGACCATATTGTCCTTCGGCTTGAGTCGCTGGAAGGTTTCACGCTCGTCGGAAACAGTTGTGACGCCGCGCTGTCGGCGCTCGCCAGAGTCTCTACGACCCTGCGACATACGGCCCTCGGCCCGCGCGGCTCGGGCGCCCTTAACCAATCACGGGCTAAAACTGACACCCTTAACATTTGCGCTGCCGTTTGTCCAATGAAAACGACTTCGGAATCCAATGCTGACTGTGCCGCTGTAGAAAGATGGACCATTACTGCATTAGTATCCTTGCTCTCCATTGTTAACCCAGGAGCTGCTTCTTCTAGGAGCTTCTCCAGATGTTTATGTAGGGTTGACACCCCAGTTTCTTGTGTTTCCAAACATAATTTAGCTAAAATTAAAAGTAATTCAAATGGAATGTTATTTGATGTTTGTATTTTGGACATTTGCTTGACCATATCTGAGAGATTTATTAGAGTTTCAGATATAACTGTCCAGCAACTGTTTGCGACTGCTTGCGCACACCATGGCTTTAAGCCAAAGGACAGATTGTTCTGTAAGAATGCCATGAGATCTAATAGAGATGCTTGAATTTTCTGCATCAAATGGACCTGTAAGGAATTGAGAATGTCCTTTAAATCTGAAGTCTCTGTTCCCTTGCTGGCGAGAGACTGCCTCACCCTCATTAGATTTTCTTTAAACTGTGTCTGAATGCTTTTATATTGCATTGTTGCTTTGTGCTGTATGCATTGAACCACTACATCTAAGGCTCTCTGAGATATTGTGTCACTGGAAATGATCTCAGACATCGCTTGTAACTTCCTGAAGAATTTATCCAAGCCTCGGATTAGTATCTCTGTGCCAGCATTCTCTGGCCGTTTTATAACTTCTTCAAACAGATGGAAAACCTGTGACATTACTTTATCAGCAAATTCCGGTAAGTTCACATTCTCTCTATCTTGAAACATATCATTATAACAAGATATTACTATTCCCAGGTCTGCTAGTAAGGTATTGTTACATTTCTCAACCCATTCAAGTATATCTGTGCTTTCAACCATTCCACTGAGGCAAGTCAAGTGTTGATCAAGACGACTCTCTGCGCAACTAAGAAAGATATCTTGTAAAGATGCATCTGTTTCCTGCAGCTGTCTAAGAAGTCCAACGCTCTCTGCGAGCTCAGAGGCAGATGTGCTGGGGCTAAGGAGACGCTCTCTTAAGGTTTTCTTTAACCCGTAAATAATTTCAGAACATTCTGTTTGAATGCTTTGAAACGAAGGCTGATTCCCATACTTTTGCAAGACTCGTTGAGCGTGAGTATAGTCATGAACGGCGTCCACATATCGACACTCTTCGATTGCCTTATTCAGCTGAGTAGGAAGCAAAAACAAAAACTGCAATTTATCTAACAACTGCCAAGTACCACACAGTCTATTTACGTTGTTGCCGCTTTCTTTCAGTGATTCTGATATTTGTGAGCTGAAAGTGGTGATTTTGTTGATGTTTTCACTGAGCTTGTTCATTTCCTCCTGCATTATTTGGAAATCGGAGCGCATTTTCCGTACAGTCTCAGTGGCGGATATGAATTTGTTATAATTTTCGTATACTAACGTTTGCATCTCAGATTGTAAGAATTGGCACTGGGTAACCACTTCTGCTTCCTTATCCATAACTTGTCGCAAATTTGCACATTTCATGAGTCCGTCGAGGTACAATTCAGAGTTGAAGTTACTTCCATCGATGTTAAGTGGATTTTCATTGTCTTTCGCAGCTTCCGCCATTGTATATTTGTTTTGGATATTCTAATTAATCTTAAGCGTGCGATGAACAATTATAACTATACAAATACAAATTAAATCTTATTATTATTTGTTTTTAAAAATGTTGACTTCTCGATCTGACGTATCATTTGTTGTCACTCGACACGACATGAAACTCATCAAGACAATTGACAGTGACATATAAATGAAAACTGTTTTTTTCATTTGTTTACGGCCTTAAATTCAAGTCTTTAATAGTCAATTTTCATTCATATTCAATTTCCTATAACATCGCAATGGAAATGAATATCCATATAGAAGATGACGAGGGTCCATTATAGTAATAATGGGAACTTTACTAGGTCTCCTTTATGGAATCTTAGAAGCAACACGAAGTCATCTCTTACTGTAATAAATTACTTTGAGTCACACGTGTACGTTATTGAGCGCTTTGTGATTTATATTTTTTACGAAATGTTTAGTTACTGTTGGCCCTTTACAGTTCACCGGTTTTTTTTGGGGCGAACCAGAAGCCGCCCACGGGGCGCAGGCGCGGGGCGGGGGGGGGGGGGGGGGGGGAAGGTTGCGGTCCCTGTTTCCTAGACCTTCCGTCTTCTCTAGTGGGATGGAAAACTGCGGACCCAGCTGTTGCTGAAGTCCTAGCTCTGCTCCTCTTGTTAAATTAGGATTGCGGCTGACCCAAGGGTGCCTCCTGTGATATCCTCCTCCGCTTTGTGATAAAAAATCCCACCATTTTATACACACACACTACACATCTACTCATACTTCACTGGACTAACCTCATATGAACCCATTTCATCATCGGCATCTTCTATATGAAATATGGACATTAAATAAGATTTATGAAATAAGGAAAATGTAAATAATAGACTTTATTAAAGTATTGTCAATTTTTTATTGCATATGAAGCATACTGAATTTTATAATACAAAAATAATTTGTAACATTATTTACATCACATATAATTCAAAGTATAACATTTTAGTAAGCACTTCGTTATTGTACATATTTTATTCATAATATGAGATTAACAGACAATTTTTTTGTAATCATAAAATTGTAACTTAATACTTCCAAATAATCTCCGTAAACAATTTGCTAATATATCTAATGTATAAGTGAAATAACGCCAAAATATAATATTAAGACTGTTATATATAGTAATGGAGATGCAGTATGCAAAATTTACATATTGTGAGAGATATAGAAAGAGCAGAATTTGATTAGTATAAATGACTACAGAAAGGTAACAGGTTAAAAAGTTAAATTTTTACATAAGGATATCCTAAAAATAGAATATAATAGCACTTTGTTTATATAGATCATAAAAAAGTAGCCGCATAGGCTTTGAACATAATATATATTTGTTAATATAAAACATCTAATATATTAATGACATACTATTTTCATCTTAAACATAATCTAATCCATTTGTAACATACACATATCTTAAAAAGGAACCTAAAGCATAGTTTGAAGTACGCACCATGCAAAATAACACTAATATTGGTAACTATGAACTAATTCATGTACCCCCACATTCCATTATCTACTATTCTATAACATATGGCTCCACATAACAGATCCTCAACCACGCTATTACAGTTTTGTACGTATCATAAACTCCAAACACGAGATATTCTTAACACGCTCACATCTTAATTACTATATAATAGATCTTTTTGTCACCGCATTCCACTGTACTATATAGTATAAGGCAGTTGTTTTTATGCTCACCGCGAAACACTAATGGTAGTAGCTATAGAGCATAATTTTACGGCGTAGTCATTCTGTCCGAAGCCGGAGGGGGTCTAAGAAGGGCAGATCACTCGTGCTATCGCACTCCACTTGGTGGAACACTTTCAGGGGCACTTCCTTCACTTTCCTCGGTATCTTAGCTTGCTTGCTCGTCTGTACGTTCGATTCCTTGTTCGTTTGTTTGAGGCGGCCGGCCAATGCGACGGGTACTACTTGTTTCCTCCCAAAGCCCTCTGTCGGCTGGTTTTCCGCGGCTTCGAGGGCCGTCTCCACGTCTATTAACGCGTGATTACGGCATTGTAGCAAGGCGGCCAACTGTAATGAAAATAAGGGCTTAAAGGTCTTTTAAAAATTTCAAAATGTAGGTATTTATAGTACGTAGGAATATTGTTGGAAAAGGAAGAAACTTTTGCATGATAAACATGAAAAATTACATTTAAATTGAATGCATGAAAGTGAATGAACTTTTAAGGACGTGGAACGGGTTTTCACGATTTCTAACAAAACTACAGATATGAGTATTTAAATGTTGTACTCTGTACATACATATATTCAGCGCAGTTATAAGTTGTTGTAGTGCCTTGGCTAAAGGAGATCTTTAAGGAAGGTCGGGGTGATTAGCGGCACTCATCTGTCGCCCATGGATATCCATAATCAATCTCAGAGGGCGCTGAACAGTGCCGTTATTAAGCAAAAACTGGTGTGGGCGGTGGTGCCGCCGCAGTTGAACCATAATGGACTCTACTTTTTAACCGACTTCCCAAAGGAAGAGAGGTTATCTATTCATCGTGTATATATATTTTTAAAGGTTTTTGCCATCCTTTTTGCTAGTAGAAATTTATGCGATTTTAGATACCTCATAAATTTATACGATTTTAGGATCGACATGGTCCTCAGCTAGTTTTTGTGTACTTTTTTTGGGATTTAAAGATACTTTTTGGGGGAAAGGCAGCGTTATGTGAGATTTCACTAAAACTCCCTCGGTGGCCTCAATGATCATATATATAGGAAAGCATTCTAAAGCCTAGCGCACATTTTAGTACATCTTGTATGAACTATTGCTCACTACAGGCGGGCCACACCACAACTCATCCAAGATCCGATGCGCTGGAGCCTGCCTCGGCTATAATGTACGGCAGGCTTAATATAACTGGTTC
>DWPV01000993.1:0-23156 GCA_018251915.1 Urbanus proteus proteus | reverse complement strand
GAAATTCTAACAGAGCGACTTGTTTGATTAAACATTTATTAAAAACGACGAGATCGTTTCAGTCGTACTTATCAATTGCATTGTTAGGAAATCGTGAAAAATGTAAAAATATCTAGCCATTTTCAATTAATGCCAAGCGATCCAATTATATTCATTGAATGCAAATCCCTAGCTGAAATATAACGTCCCGATTGAATATAAAAAGCTTTTACTGTGTTGTTACGGGTACCGATGCAAGAAGACATTCAGATATCAGCTTTTGTTTTGAACATAATACATCATATCTATAGATATATTGTATAGATATAGTATAGATCGTTTCCGTACTGCATGCCAAGCATTTCTCGAAATACTCGTACTGGCAACAAATACCTGCCTCGTAGGTACCGTACGCAAATCAAGTTACATAATATGTTTTTCAAGACAACTAGGTAAGGTTAGAGCGAATATTGTTCAAACTACTCTAGGAACGTTTACTATGTTGACCATGTTTTGTATTCTTAATCAATAGATATTATTTATCGCGATAGTATTTTTCATGTTTAGTTGTTATTCATCACACCATCTATGTTTATATATCAGCATACCTATGTGGCCTTATATATACCAAATAAACAGATAAATTAATATCAAATGGTTAACCAACTTTATGGGACATAGGTACTACGAATTATATGACAAAGTATTGACAATATTTAGATATACACGTAACCTCACATGCGTGTTTCTGAACAAAAAATAAACATTAAAGATATACTAAAGGTTAAACATTAAGGTATAAGGTTAAGGATAGAAGGTGCGCAACTAACAAGATATTATGACTACAACAAGTTATCTTCAATAGCAAAGGTTATTCATGAGCGAAGTCATTAATTTTCATAAACCTCTAATATGAAACAAGCTACAAGATACATGGGCCTAGTAAATTGGTCTAGGACTTAGATCAGATACCTCTTCATTAATATTAGTCGACCCGCGTAGTGGAGCGGTTACTATACCGATCTGACACGCAAAGGGTCCCGAGTTCGATTCCCGGCCAAACAGGCATCTGAATGATGAATTTAAGTTCCTGTTCTGTGTCTGGGTGATGGTGTATTTATGGCACCCATGACACCAGAGAAAAACCTGCTGTGGAGCGATGAATGTAGACAACGTTTTAATGTTTTTCTTAATACAATTTCAAATTCTGCTACGATGGGTCTCAAGTATTGGCAGGAAATAAAAAATAAACAATGAAAGTAGTAAAATATTCCCAACAAAGATTTGATTCTAGAAAAGAAAGAAATCGCAGAGAGAACGTCATTAACGGGCTTTTATGTTTTAATTAATTATTGTAGAAAACAAAGGATTCTCATTCTCAATGTTTTTGCGGTTCAAGATTTCTTTCATTGGTAGTTGGCGTAAGTTTCTATAGAATAAAAGCCTTAAGTGCTAGTTTTGTTTGGGTCATACATTGAATAAAGCGTAGTACTCTTTTGTTCTCTATTCAAGAGATGAATCATTTGTTATAGTTATGAGTGAAGAAAGTTAACAATGTATAAAATAATTTATACTGTTTGGTGAATGATTTTATCAAACATATTATAAGCAGACATAAAAGAAAGACAAAAAATAATACTAGCGTTCACTTAACAACGAGGTATAGAATTCTAAAAAATACATTTTATGATTCTTTTGCTTGATATTTACTAAGCTTAAGCAGCGGTTTGGGGATTCAGTTAAAATTGTACCTATTTGAGAGAAAAGACTATTTAATCAACTATAAGCAGTTAAAGCCTTACGAACATTTTAGGTATTTTTGTGTAGGGTGTAAATTAATGTTAGGATAGATAAGGTATGATTTATCTTTTGTTTTTTTTTCAAGGTTATGGTCTACGTTTTACAATATCCAGAATAGAAATATACCTAAGTGAATCCAACTTTTAAAAGCACCTAGGTACCTCTCAGTCATAAGTTTCTACGGACGTAATTTTATTTATTTACTTGTCATGGTCGCTTTCTACATACTAGTACAAAACTAGTACCTAAGCTAGTAGATAGAGAACATTTTCACAATAACTGATTCCTAAATGAAAAATGATGGTACCAAATTTGTCAAAAAATATCCGTAACGTAATAGATCAATTCGAACTCCAGTCTAAAAGTACTTTACGAGTTCGTACTCCTACGAAGAGCTCGTATCCGGAACCCTCTCGAATTTATACCTCATTAGGTCACCTCCCAACCCACCTGGCATGCAAGTTAACTGCTTTTACTTTAATTCAATTCAACTACCACGGAATGTTTGTGACTGTATCTACTCATGTTTTGATAATAGATTTTATCATTTAATCAAATTGATTTGTATAACTTTTTTATATGATCGATAGAGCAAACGAGCATGCAGTCTACCTTATGGTAAGTGGCCACTGCCGCCTATAGACATTGTAATTTTTTTTATACCTTGAAATACCTACGTTCAATAAAAACTAGTCCGTGGAAGTAGCTGCAATCCATCTAATGATTAGTGACAACCAAAAGTATCTACAATAACAAATAGGATTGAATTGCACTAATTCCTACATAAGATATGGTTGACTACAGATGCGATTCTTATTTCACCCTTCAAGCAAACGCCAATCAACAAATCAAAGTTTATATTCGATGTAAAACAAAATACATACAATATGTGATACGAGATTACAAGTCCTTACATACACTCTTAGAACAATTAGTACCTAACAAGCCGTTACATCTACTCATTAGAGCCTAACGCCACTTTGAATAGTACTCCCCAGTACTCCAAGCTTTTGTACGATACATGGAAAAATTAAAACTCCACTACCGAGCGCCTGAATGTGAAAACCCCTAAACAAAACAAACTTTGTAGTGCTACTAAACTCTGTGTGAATCGAAAACTAAAACATTAAAAGTCAATCTAAGCAAAAGCCACAGAACTTGATCGTTTAGTAACTTTCTAAAAGATAACACATTTGTTCACTTGATTCGCTTTGATCAGTCGTCAAATTGTGACCAAAAACATTAAATTTCCGATTTTTTAAATTATGTGGATGCATTTTGTATAATACTGTATTTTATATATTTTTTAAAAATTAGCACGAAGTTCCCATTATTTTCTAATAATTTATTATTCTTATCATTAGGTATAACTACAATTATCACCTACTTACAACCATATTTAGCTAGTACGTACGTTCATATTAACCTTAATCGAGAACGTAGCCCTGCACTTGCGCTTATAAAGACGTAAAGTAAATTGCTTCACACGCTCACACCGAATGCTTCGAGCAATCTGTCAGTTTGTTGAAGCTCTATACGGGGCTTGGCGGGGCGAGGTTTAAATGTTTTCTGTAAGCCGCCGTGTATTTACCTTGTGGCTAGAGGTGTTCACAGTTTAATTTATGAGGGAAGTTCTCGCATAAAAGGGCGGCTTGCGCCCGCATCGCGCATTCAAATTATAAGGCGCTCAAACTTCCACCTAGTGTTTTCACTCCCTCTTAGATCATTATTCTAAATAATACAAGTACGTGCCTTACAGCCAACTGGGCCAATTATAGCTTGTTTGTTTTTCACTTGCCGGTTTACAGTGCATTTTTTTTACAAGAAAACACAAAGACGGTAAAATTGAATTACAGAATTATTTATGTCCTTACTTTCACAATAATTTAGGAAACAATACACACAAATTGCACGGTAATCTAAAGCATTTTAGCATTATACTACTGTACGTCGTTAAAGGTCCATCTTTGGACATAGATCCCTAGTTCCTTGTACCTACCCTATATTCAAGGTACTTTAGCTCTTACAGAGCTCGTATAAAGAAGATTTCGCGGCAAAACTTATACACAGCTCCTATAAAAGGTAGTAGTACCGTCAATAAGTGTATACTTAACAGACTCAAACCAACCCAGCAGCTAAAACACTAACATGTCATACGGGTCACATACATTTCAGGTGTTCTTTAGCATTTACTATCCAAATAACAGTTCTATTTAACTCTTGCACCTGCTCGCCATTCGTATCTATTTAACACATGCGATCGCACAAATGTAATGGCCCAGCTCACTGGTAACACGTTGGTATTAAGCTAAAAGGAACCATTACTTACAAACGTACAGCACTATTGTCTATTGTTATTGTTTTCGGAGGTCTGTCTTTACGCAAACGATTAGATTTTGTATTTTTGTGTTTGGAGTTCTATACTCATTGTGGCATTGTTGTTTTGAAATTGAAGTGCAATAAAAGAGGCTTTATAGGAATTTCATTTAAATTTTATAGGTGCTAGAATTTAGTAACCAGTCAAATATTATTTTAAAATATTATAATTCCCATTAACTGAATGATACATGGGTTCATAGACTGTATTTTTTCTTGAAAAGGAACAATTCATGGAACACAAAACATCAGTTACAGATATCATTTCAAAACAAAAAAAAAACGAGAAATACGAAACAATCAAAAAAGCA
Source organism: Urbanus proteus proteus (assembly GCA_018251915.1). NCBI lineage: Eukaryota > Metazoa > Arthropoda > Insecta > Lepidoptera > Hesperiidae > Urbanus > Urbanus proteus. Next base: position 18,690 of record DWPV01000993.1, on the reverse strand, counting down.
TTAAGGTCGCAGTGGAGAGTGTAAATCAGGAAGCTTGTTGGAGCAGTACGGCGGGCGGAGCGGGGCACTCGTAAATTTTCACGTTATTTACTTGAAAACCACGTAAATATTTTCAAGAAAGAGCCTACACAAATTTTAACAACCTAAAAATTTACACTTTAGACTTTTGTAAGTAATAAATGAAAGCCGCTTTAAATTAAAACACTTAAACATAGTTTTCATTAAGTTTTTACCTACTTAACATTAATTAATAACCCTTATATAATATTTATACATTTTAAAATTCTTAAGTGCGTTTTGTTAATGTAGGTAATGTTTATTTAATAACATTAATCTAACAACGGATCATGTAATCCATTAGATGACAATTAGTGTCGTCCATGGTAAACATGGTAATCATCACTACATAATATAAGTAAAACAAAGTCGCTTTCCGCTGCCCGTCCCTATGTATGCTTAGATATTTAATACTACGCAACGGAATTTAATGCGTTTTTTTAATAGATAGAGTGTTTCAAGAGAAAGGTTTAATGTAATAAACAAAATTTCTGAATCTTTAGCTATAACTCTCCCAATTTTTACCCTGTTATATATTCTTATGAAATTCAGTTATTCCACACCGAATGGAAACAGCAAAGTCACAATGCTTATAAGTGTAAGCCTAAAAAATAGAGGGATCAGCCTTCAGTCGGTTGTTCGAAATGATGTCGGGGGTAAACAAATATTTGAAAATAAATAAGGCTTTGTTGTGTACCCGGAGTTCACGACGCATTCGTTCTCCACAATATTCTTCAAGAAAATACGAAGAGACAGCGTCAAGAGCGCGTGATTTATACCAACCATTATTTTTGTCAAAACAGCTGAAGCACATGGTATTCCGATTCAGAGTACAGCTTATAAACTTTATTCGGACCCTCGTTTTGTGCATTATAGCCAGTGAATTTGTAGCTTGTTGTTATATTATTATCTACTTCAATATTATTACAAAAACCCCGGGCTACAAGAACTTAAGTTTGAGAATTAACAACCTTTTTATCAACCGTTGAATTGCAGCAACAACAAGCACCTGTACCGTCCAACTGATGGTAATTAACCTTGGTCGAAGTGTTTCGACCACCTTGCGATTTACGAGTATTAGTTAGCTCCAGAAAGATTGTTGCAATCGCCCGTAGGTATAAGTTCGTATAATTATGGTTCAGAAGATGAGTAAAATTCTTCTAATAAATAACTCTGCTAATGTATCACACCTGATTATGAAATAAAGTTGTCGAATTAAGAGTAAGAAAAAATATTTATTAGGTATCCTTTAGTCGTCTTCTATGACACCTAAACACTAAAGAAAGTGCTGCTTTTAAAGGGAGACCAAACGATGCTCTATTACGTCAAAACGTCACCGACATAGAATACATAAAGTATAAGTCATAAGCTCAGAGAAATAAAAAAGGTAAATTACTCACCGCCTTGTATTTGAGTGAAGCCAAAAAACTACGCTACTACCCTACTTTATTTTCCTGAGGTCATAAGTCAGTAAAAAATAAAAATGATTGTGTGAATCAGTTCTGTATAGTGCAGAGTGCACTTCCTTCCTGCCTCGGATACAGGAAAGCGTTTATCTCATAGTAGAGTTGGTACCGGCGCAAGTTACCACAATCTGACATAGTTTCTTAGTTCAGGTTAATTTCGATTTAGTTTAGAATACCTACGCTGTTGTGCAACCGTCAGTAAGACAAAACATGAGGTTTTTGTTGACGTTGATCATATTTTGATCGGTAACAGTATATTTTATGTAATTAATAACAACTTTAAGGTATGTAACACGAGAACAAATTTAAGGTATGTAATATTTTTATACAATTGAAATTACTCTGTAAGTTTTTGAATGAGAAGTTTCATAATATGGGAAATAATACCTACCGATTTCGTAACCGAGAAATAACCAAATACGCTATACAAAATTATACACTTGCAGGTATTACTGTACTTAGCCAATTGTTACATACCTACATAATAATCGCTTTCCACACTTTGAATATCCTTGGCCCATTTACTGCCATTTTAGAATAAGATTCACTTTCCATAAAATTAACGATAGGTTTTTATTTTTACGAGCAGACCCAAAGTGCGGTATAAATTGGTAAATTATCATCTCTATTAGCCGGCAGTCTGCAATTTCACGGTAGAGCGGGTTTTCCTCCAGCTTCGAGCTTACATACAGAAGTCCTATAATAATACAGCCGTAACCAATATCATTATGTCCTTACTCTCCAATAATCGGATAAGACCATTAACTAACTACATTAAAAATCGATTTATCCTATAGTCCATGATAATAAAATTAACGCAAGATTGCATGGCCAGTGTTTACAAAAGGTAATATACATACATAATATTGTATGTCTTTTATTTAATTATTTTATTTAATACAAATTTCATTATTAAAAATTTTAGGATCCGTGTCGTTGAGTTCCTCGACACGAAATCGCAACATTGCACTATACGACATCGTACAGTATGTATCTAATGTGTTTTTGAATTTCTCTTAGAACTAAGAGAGTTATAATAAATTATAAAAAGTATAACTATACAAAAGCATAGTTGGCAAGGAAGTTTGTTATTTACTAATTTTGCAAGTTACCAAGTTTATTAGACGGAAGTCTGCTATTTCACGGCTGAGCGAGCTTCAACACCCAGCGCTTACTCAGACAATTCTTTTGATTATGACACCTCCCTTAATGGTACCGTTATATCCTTACATTACTCTTATCGAGGTCCATACCCCTGCAATATACATATTAATAAAAGTAAAATTTCATGAATGAATATGATTTCATGAATTTTTCCGTTGTGCCCGTAACCTATTTGCTTATTTAATTTGCCTTTTTGTCATCCAATATTGTAGTTTTTATTCGGATTTTAAGAGAGGGCATAAGTCTATAAGACTTACTTAGTATAAAAAACGTAACGCTTTACGATACATATTAGCATGAATAAAGGACGCCAAATGTGTGACTCTACTGAGGCGCCAAATATGTGACTTGTCCGAGGCACCAAACATGTGACTCGCCCGGGGCGCCTATATCGTAGTAGAATTCGGAAGGTGGTAGAACTCTATGTAGTTCGACTCCGGCGGCACCACTGCCACACCTATTTCTGCCTTATAACAGCAGTATCAAGCACTGCTGTGTTCTGGTCTGAAGTGTGTGGTTAGGGAGATATACTTACTTATCCGAGGCGTTCCAGCTCAGTCCTCAGGGGTAGCAACGCATCTGTGGTCAACCTCAGGTAGGACCTTATATAGGGTTGATTACAGATGTCCATGGGCGGCATTTGGTAGACAATACAAGTGACACAAACCATCAGGTGGACTGCATGCTCGTTTGCTCCTTCGATCATATAAAAAATGGCTAAAGCCGGCACTGGCCATGGATAAATATAAAAAAAACACTTATTTTGCATAATCTTATTAATAAATCATCGCAAAAACAAAATTTTCCCGAGTTGCTAATGATCGCGTCTGTTAACATAGTCTGCAATTTCATGGTCGAATAACTCTCCAAACTAAGCGATTACACAGGGAATTCCTCTGATAATAACATTCCCACAACCGATACTATTATTTCCTTACAGTACTCTAATCGGTCGTTATCTGGGCTATTCTGGACAAAGCCTCGTACGATTTAACTACAGTACCCATAATAGTTGGGGCAATATGCTCGTGTCAATTCAGCTGAAAAAAGAAACTCTTTCTCAATTGGGAACTGTGGTATCGGTTACAAACCTTTTTATTATGTTCCAGTACTTTCCACAACTAGAGGATTGACTAACCAGTAACTGTATCATGAATAAAACACCTTACTAAATAATAACTTTAGCACCTTGGAAACTTTATAGAAAAAAACTGAAAACATCATAACTTTTGTTTGATTTAACAAACATAAATAGTTCGGAACAAAAGTGGAACAATACTTCATAACGTAGTCGACAAGGCAACTTGCGGTCGGGTTTTGTTGTACGGAATGGTTGATCTCGGTGGTCCGGAGTACATCCGGCTATTGTGAACGTCCTCGCTTTGTCTACGAAAAGTTCAGTTTTCCAGGGGCAGTCCAATTTTTTAACCAGCCCCTATTTGTTTCACGAAATAATAAACCCGAGAGCACAATGACTTGTGGAAACCTTAAAATCACAACGTATTTGAGCAATGTAAAATGTACGCTGCTTTTCTTATTCAGTAGAATAGTTTTATACAGTTCTTCTGACAAAATCATTATAGGAATTTTACATTGAAATTAAAGGTTTTATGAAAACATTATTGGTAATTTTGTAAGATATACTTAAAAGCAGTAACATTCTTGGGATTCTGAGAATTTTCAGAGATAAATTACTTTGTAAAAATAACATTTTTCGCTACTTTTCGTAACTCTTAGTTACGCAAACGATATGTAGCTAAAGTAGATTTAATGTATATATTTTCTGAAAAACTTAACGTTAATAACAATAATGTAAGCACCTTTATTGTGAAGATTTTGTAACCATCTATTTATGCAAATAAATTATATTTCAGTGCCCATTCACGTTCTTAATCTGCCTCTAGAAAGGTGTCCGAACGGATGTCTCGACGAGAGAAATGGGCCTAACATAGCCGAGCGTAATTTCTGAGGAGGGTCATCAGGAAGATATAAAGCCATTTCTGTACCCTTGATGTCTTTTTGAGTGCGCACCCTCTCGAGTCTAATGCGGACATCTCTACTATTAAACCCTGATTCACGGAATTGCTAAATATAAGATATTGATTAGAGATTTACGTACAACTGATAATGTAAAAAAATATACTTTTTATGTTAATCTAATGGAGCTATAGAGCCATTAGTCAGTTGTAAGAGGTTCTCGTTTTAATAAAAGATCAAGAATTTACAATGAGTAGCTCAGATAAAAGATGAGTGGATAAAAAGTTAACGTAGATATCGTTTATGAAATACATTAATGAAGGTAATAGACATTTGAGTAAAATAAATTCGCAAAAAATATATATCCTCCTTAATTGAGTTTGTTCGATATAATTCAAACACAATACGTATCTACCGTAGAGGATACTTGTTTAATACTAAAAATTAAGGTCACTTAGTTACTTCCGAAAGTTAACCGGGGATCTACGTATGTACCATGGTAACTAGAGTATTACCATCAGAGTATTACCACTAGATACCTTTAGTGTCGCCTTAGCAGTTGATTTTTTTGTGTGACATTTTAGTGTGATAATTTTTGATATCACCCCATTGAAAAGGAGCTTATTTAATTGTATCGCGGATTTTTAAAAAGAACAGACCCCTCCACAAATAAATACGTTACGATGTTATAACTAAAAATCACCACATTTTTAAAAACACGGGAGTAGCAAAACAAAATGAACCTGATGGTGTAGCCACTACTGACCACTAAAGGTTAACAATACATCTCTCCTACCACACCCTGCAAGCCAGAACACAGAAGCGCCTAATACTGACGTCATCGTGTAAAGAAAGATGTAGCGATGACGCCTACGGCCTATGGAGTCAAACCAAGGGGCATGGTACCACCCCCCAATTTGTTTACGATTTCGTTTTCTGATTATTATGAGATATTTTGAGAGGTACCTATAATTTTGATACAGGGATCTGGTACTTACTTTTAAGTTATCCTTTTTGTTGAAGTTTATTTAAAAGTGAAAATGATTTAAGGCGAAAGGCGTTGGCAATTCTGGGGATCATCGAGCAGATATAACGCTCTTTCGTATCCTTGATGTGTTTTTAAGTGCGGACCCATTTAACCCTAACGCCCGAACCGGCCTCTGAAACTCCACACTATAATGGACTGCCTAATGAGTCGTAATATTTAATGAAATAATAACAAATTTATATCTACTTTTAAAATAAGTAAACCGGTGTGAAATGTATCAGAATCAAAGTGATAACTGCGCCGTAATCAGACTTCTATTCACACTGATAGTTAAATTTCAAAGTCAGTAAATTGCCTGCCATAAACTTCCTCGTCTTCTTTTTACCGACCAAGATAAAAGGCGTAAAACATAGAGATGTGAAGTCAGTAAAGACCGTACAGGTAGGTTATGTTATGGACCGTACCTTGTAAAATGCAGCCTACATAATATACCTAGTAACTCAGATAAATAAAATAGGTAGATTACTCACCGCCTTGTATTTGAGTGAAGCCAAAAAAACCACGCTACTTTCATGTATTTATACGCACACACACAAAACTAGCGTGGTTTCATGCCAGCACCTTTGTAATTATACAAAGTCATTATGTGAAGGTAATTACCTTCACATAATGACTTTATAGCCCGACCATTTTAAAAATGGCGTCATTTTTTTGTTAGGAATGATAGATCTAGGTACCTACTTTATTTATCTGAGCCTAGTAACAACATACATGAATACTTACTCCTTTCTCATGAAATATGTTATAAAGTCATCCAAAATTCTGTATCTAAAACGTTTATTTAAATTTATAATGATGCCAGTACTGACCGATGATACCAAGTTTTCAAGAAAGTCAACATAGCTATGATATTTTTGTTCAAATAATAGGCTCCAAATGATATAAAATTAAAATTAAAGAAGATCATTAGAAATCAAGCGTGTAATGTACTTCACCATCATCAACAATTAAGCTGCGTTCTCACCAAACGTATCGTCGGCCGTTTCGTGTTGAGCACCAGTTTGAGCATGAAATTCTAATAAAATTTATGCTAATATAATATATTACAAATACAATACTAGACTACGCAATTACGCATGTCCCCGCATATCTTAGAGGTGTATGTAGTGTTAATTCGGTTTAGACAAAAATTGAGAATGAATGAAAAAGCAAGAAACTACGTAATGCTTGCACACGTTCACATCAAACTTTCGTTAGAAAACACTGTCTTATTGTTGCAATATTTGGTACTATATCATAATTAGGTACCTTTACTGGGATTAAAGTCAACTACCTACTTAATTTTATAAGTTACATAAAATAATAAAATATACAAAAGGAAAAATAAACATTTTTAAATAATAGTCTATGGTCTTCCCGGATGTGGATGTGTTGCTAGTGTTGCTACTTCATAATTCTCCGCGTCGCTTCGCTTTTGAATTGACAGTTCGCGGCGTCTCAACAGCTGTTCGACCATTGCGTGAACCTCAAAGTGAATTTTAAGCAATTGGTTCATCACACGTGTTTGCGCTTATTAGGATTAAAACAATAACGGCGAATAATATATAAACTATGGAAGACGAGGCAGGCGTTAAAGGTATTTAAATAAACGTTTTACTATTTAAATTAATTGTAAGAGCACGATGCGCAACCGAAATTGCGTGTTATCAATGTTAAATTTAACGTGCTCATGCATTTCTTTTACATTTTATTTAATTTGTGTGGTTTATTTCTCTTACCCAAAACATGTTTTTGATCATCGATGCCCTCTGCAGTTACGCAAAAGCCCATCTCTAATTTAATTTAATAAATCCTGAGACTATTCAGAATCTTATCTCGACCTTACTTTAAGCCGGTATTATTTTAAAACTACATAGGCTTCTTAAATATACGTGGACGATTAGTCATATAACATGCAGAACTAGATTTTATTATTGCACAATAGTTATCTTGCAACAATGGAAAGGACTTACCATGTGATGCAAAAGATTTGTCTAGTGTCCTGCGAATGTTTTAAGGTTAAATAAAATATGATTTTCTATAGCGTCTGCTAAATATCAAATGCATACTATGGTGAATGAAATTATGTATTTTTATATACCTATAATATTACAGTTATTTCAAATTCTCCATCTCATATAACTAGATCATAACTTCAATTTAATTTTTCAGTTCTACCGTTTTCCTCCTTGATAAATAAGATCAATTTTTTGCAAACTATTTTATTACTGAATTATTTAATACTAGCAATATATGTATATTATTTAGTTAACATAATATGTATTTTTACTCAACTGTGTCAGAGGGAGGGTAATGTTTTTCTAATATACGTATCTATCTATGTATGTCACTACAACCCAAACGTCTTGATACATTTTAACATATGAAGTATTGTCGGATTCGTCTCAATTATCTTAGGCTATACAATAATTTTTAAATATAGTGCCTGAAAACAGAAAAAAGTTTTAAAGTTTTTTTTTTTAAGATAATATTGTCAGTTATTATGTATATTTTTCTACAGCTGCGCCAGTCACTCGGCTCCGTCGGAGATTGTCTGTGGAGCAGTCTGAAGATGCCAAGACATCGTCTGCACCAAACACACCAACAAAGAAGAGAGGCGGCAGGCGAGCTGCCAAACCTGAGCTGGATCTCATTGATGAAAATGGTAAACATTATTTCCATACCAAGTGTGAATATGTTGATAAGGTCGACTTGTATAAGTATTTATTGTTCTACATTAGGTCTGTTCAAATACAGTAAATTTATTAAATATGCTTATTCCATCCGAAAATTCCAAAGAAAATATTATTATTTTGCAATTAAAAAGTATTTAAAAACATAATACAATGATTCCCATATAAAATCAAACTTTAAAACGACTGCCCTGAAAAGTGACAATTTTCGACTTGTCTAGTTATTCACGCCTGGTACGGATTTGTTTTACATGATTATTTTCCTGCATAATTTTATTATTACAAGCATATATTGCAATCAATAAAATTAATTTAGTAAAATGAATACTTACATCCTTATCAAACTTTTTACTTAAAAACTGATAGTGGCTTTTTTTCATTTTATTCACATGTTAGTACTTTGCTCACTTATAATGCAAAATTATAATTTGCATATTATTAATTCTTAAACATATGTTTAACTTTTAAGACTGCACTGAATTTTTATTTAGGTTTACATTTTATAGATTTATAAACAGTTTGCTTTGCATTTTGTATAAGTCAAAACAGATTAAAAAATAAATGAGTATTCTACGATGGTATATCTTAATATTCTGACCTAACTATCTGCTTTATTATTGAAAAATCTATAGTCTGTTTATATCTAAAAATGCACCTAACACATAATGACAACCTGCGTAGTAGAACGGTTACCATACCGTTTCGAAACGAAGTGGGTCGTGGCCAGACAGATATCTGAACAATGAAATTAGAATTTTTGATAACATTAGTGTGTCCATGGCAGTGTTTTAAATTAATAAACACTGTATCTTCAATTCCAAAATTCCAATTTATTAATGTACATAACTACATATACACTTATTAATCATTTACATATTGAGGGTTTTTAGATACTACTTACTTGTACTTTATCTATCAGGACATATTTATTAAGTGATTTTAACTTTGTGGCCACAACAATTATTTTGCCCTTATAATATTGAAAGTAGAACAGCCATTTTTGTAATGTGATTATGTATTTAATTCTTCTTTTTATTTAAACATTGCAGCCCCTGAAAATACCACCACAACTAGATCAACAAAGAAAACAATTGTGAAAGACATAGAATTAGTTGAAGAAAAACCAGTGACACCTTCCCGACGTAGTGCTCGTATCAAATCCAACACGAGCATTGTTTCAGAAACCACACAAGGAATTGATTCACCTAGAGCAAAGAGAGCGGCACGTAGAACTTCTCAAGTTGGTATGTATTTTGGGGCCTACTATATTCGAAATTAAGTTGTGCAATAATAAGACTGTGCACTAGTGTTAATATTCTATCTGATGTCCCACCATTGATCAAGGTTGAGCGTGTTTGTCTCTCCGCCCATTGGTGGCTTTCGCTGAAGGACTCTCTTTTGCCGTCCTATGAGCCTGCGGAGACAGATTATGAGGAATCCAACTCATTAGGGCTCAAGATCTAGTGTGTGTTTTCTGTATGTACATCCCTTGAGATGGTGACCCATTATGAAAAGCCCCTCCCTCTCGGGACGTGGCTGGCGATAACACCAGCGCTGGCTGACGTTGCCGGGCCACAAATATAATGTTAATGGTCTCGTGTGACCTGGCACCGAAAATCCAGAGGAAGGCCGTGGAGTTTTAGTAGGTACTAGACGACATACCCCTTACGGTTCAAGGATTAATTAATTAACATTAGGATTTCTTCAAGTTAAAAAAATAAATAAAGCACATTCCATAAATTATATTTTGATTTTACGTAAAATACAATACAATAGTTACAAATTTACAGAACTACTACACACTACATTGCTCTTCTTGCTGTACCACTGGACCGGAACTGAATTTCTGTACTGATTATATCCTTATAGCGAATAGGTCAGTGCACTCACATCAGTTACTCAACATATTAGGAATTTAGCATTTAATATGGCTTCTTATATTTTCAGGCAGTGACAATGAAGCTCCTCTTACCCCTGCAAGGCAGACTAGGCGCACTCGGAAGGATTCTGCATCAAATGCTGAAAAAGGTGAATATGTGTTCATGGTAGACAATATTGTTAATATCTTGCTAAAAAAAATTAAGTTCTTATAATAGTAAAATAGTCTAAAGTAATTTGAATAAAACATTACTAGATTTATAAATAAGAATATATATGACATTACAAGATTTATAAATCCTTAAATATTTTGTCTTTTAATTTCAGTTGAAATGCAATCTACTGAGAAACCGGTACCATCTATAACTGAAGTCATTGTAGAAGAATCCGAACCGACTGTACAAAAGTCGCATATAAATATTGAACAAAATCACTCTCCTAGTGGTCTTCGGAAAAGTCCACGGCTTAGTTTAAAAAAGAACAAAAGTAGCGATTTAATAGAGGAAAATGATACTACTATAAATAATAAAGATGAAAATGAGTCTACAGACCTTAATAATTCTAATAAAGAGAATGAAACAACAGCAGAACCAGAATCTGTGAAAAATGTATCATCAAATGAAAATAGAACTGATTTATCTAAGATAGACAAATCCAGACTTTCAGCAGCTAGTGCAGAGTTAGTAAAACAATTAAATAATGAACCAGATAAAAACAAAAATATTTTAAACAAAAGTTCCTCGGCAGTGACTGATATACAAGGCTTTAAGAGTAAAAGACATAGATCTAAATCATGGACAACTCTTGCTGACCCTGAATCAAACGATGATAAATGTTATAGTGATAGTGAGGGTACAAAGAAAAAAAGAAAATCCTTATTGAATAACTCTAACAATGTTGATATACAAAATAATAACAAGTTGAATGTTTCAGACAGTCATAAAAAAATAAAATTAATGGAAGAGTCTGTTAAATTAATTCAAGAAAAAGTAGATTCACTAACTCAAAATGAGGAACGGAGATTGATGTCGCCATCAGCAGAAAATACTGCAAACACTACAGCACTGGAACGCCTATTCGAAAAGGATCCTACCAATACTGTACGAACAATTATGTATATAGACGAATCTGATTCAAATTCAGAAAAGCCAAATGGTGGAAAAAACACGGTGGATGATGATCAATGTGTCCCTGTTGTTGTATCTCATCTTGTTATGCAAGAGACGCCACCACAGGAGAAAAATAATGACAAAAGTTTTAAATTTAGCAAAGATAATCAAGAAGATGGTTCATGTAATAAGATAGAAAACAAAAACGACAGCTGTGAACCTATGGATGTTGATGAAACTATACCTGATAATTTTATACCAAATACCTCTCTTTCAAAAACACTGGATACATCTAAAAATAAAATCTCAGAAAATCATGATGAAATAATTAATGATAGCACCAGCGGAAAAAATAAAAGAAGAAAATCATCTTTAACATTATCAACTTCACAGAACCTTGAAAAGACAGCAAACGAAAACAAAAGCACACTAGTCCTGTCACAACTTAAAGATATTTCTACCGAAAACAATGAATCGCAGTCTCCAAAAAATTCTTTGAATAAATTGTTGTCGAAATCGGACCATGCCTTAGATGTGACTCAAGAGGAAACAGAGAAAAAAAATCGCTCACTTAATTACTTGACCAGCACCCCACTTCAGCAAAAAACCTTAGTTAAACTTGCATTGCAAGGAAATACTTCAGGTATTACTCTTAATAACACCAGTAAAATAGATAAAACTTCAAAAGACATAGAAGAAAATGTATCAAGAACGTCAAAAGTGTCTAACAAGTCTGAGAAGTCCTCAGAAGAGTCAATGTCAGACGAAGAATCGTCGCAGGAAGAAAGTAACTTTGTGGATGATGAAGCTGAGGAAGCTAGCGATGACTATGAATCAGGTGATAGTAAAGATGAGGATGAAGAGCGGTATGAACGAGAGAATGAAATCATACATAAGGGTGAAACACTTACATCTGAAGATGAATTATCCAATGATTCTGACTACGAAAAAGATTCATTTATCGTTAGTTCAGATGAAGAAGACAATGAGTTATTGGATGGCTCAGGTGACGATTTATCTATGAGTGACAACGAACTTAAAATGACTGCAAAATCTAAGCAAAAATACAATGAACGTAAGATAAAAGAACAGAAAAAGGCGTCGCGAGAAATGTTTGAATCGAGGCATAAGCTGAATGAATCAAATAAAAGTAATAAATCAGAATCATCTAAAATTAAACGAGGTCGTGCAGTAATAGATTCTTCTGATACAGAAGAAGACGAAGACATTCCAGTTAAAGTAAAGAAAAATAACAAAATGAGATTAGATTCTAGTCATGAAACTAGTGTGAATAAATCATTGGAACATAATTTAAGTAATCCAAAAGATAAAAGCTTGTTGAAATCAAAGAATAATGAAGGTGTAAATAATGAGGTAGAAATGACTATTTGTGACGAAAATGCTAATGATGATATTGATCCTTTGACTGTTGAAATTAAAGAAGAGCCAAAAACTCCACAGAAAAATACTTCGGTTAGATTTGTTGACACTGAGAATCTTGAGGAAAATGATAAAAGTAAATCACAAAATAATAAAACACTAGTTGATGATCCGCTAGATGAATCAAATGCTAGTGATGATAGTTCAGATAGTGAGAATCTACATATTCAAAATTATGATTCCATTCTGAATGAATTAAACAGGAGTAATAAAACCAGAAAAAATAAAGATGGCGACATTTCCCTCAATTTAGATAGAAAAACGAAACCAAAGAAAACTGTGCCCATTGTTGATGAACTGAACCTTACGCAAATTAAACCGAAAAAGTTGAAAAAGAAGCGATCTGAAGATGAAGTTGATGCAACAAACAAATCTTGTGATGAGAAATCAGAAAAATCCATTTCTAAGAAGGAGCCTACTAAAAATGAAAGCGATGATTCGATTGATTTACACCTTCTGTTTTCCGAAGAAAGTAACAGCAGTGATGCTATGCAAAGCAAGGATAACATTGAAAGTGAAAATATTGGAGATGATTCTTTTATTCCATTGAAACAAAGCCAGGGTAAAACCAATATGCTTGAAACTTCTGGTGAGTTTAATATTCCGCATAGTAATAATTATATAAGTTTTATTTTGTATAATAATGAAGTAGTAAACGAGCATCCACCTCATGGTAAATGGATACTGCCGCCCATTGACACTTGTGATCAACCCCAGATAAGATTGGAGTCCTACTTGAGGTTAATCACCGATGCTTTGCACGTAAAGAGTAAGATAGAACGCAGAATCAGATAAGGATGTCTTCCTTACAACACTAAAGTATTTAGAAAAATTAAATGTATAAATATCGGCATGGTAATAATAAAAGCTTAAGTTGAATAGTCTTTTATTTCAGTTATAAAGTAGGAGTAACAACACTAACCAAATGTTTTTTTTTTTTTACAGTCATTGATGATGTTAGTCGTACTGAAAGCGCTAAAAAGAAAAATAAGAAACGCAAATCCCTAAATAAGTCACGCATTGAAGAGGATGAAAATGGTAAGTCATTTCTTTATATCTAAAATCCGCTACGATAAAAGTCAGTGATAAATGGTATATTGAAAGAAAATTATAAAGTTGCAGAAAACAATCCACCATTTCAGTGCAACCTTATGAGTAACTATTTAGCTAAAGAAGTTATTTAAAGCCGACGAAGCATATTCTACTTCTTAGTTGTTAAAAAACTGTCACTCCATGTTTATTTCAAATATTATTAGCGACAGTAACTACTTGTTATCAGTAAGGTAATCATATACTTCGAAGTATAGGGTAGGGTACATATAAATAAAAAGAAATAATTATTACGAAAAAAATATAGTTATTAATAAGTAATATTTATGTTACAGACGACAATAATGAAATACAATTCTTTTTGGATACCACTGGCACTCATAACTCTACAGCGCTTGACAATATTACAAATAAGTCTCTCAATATTAGTACGACAAAGAAGAAGGAATCGGTGACAGAAAAAGAAGGTATGATAACCATAGAGATATTATATTTAGAGACGGGAAGGCAGTCTACAATCATCGAAAAAAAAGAGAAAGTATATGAGGCTACTTAAACTAATAAAGTGGTTAGACACAGATAAATATAGGATTCTCATCTTTCCTCTTTTATTGTTTTTGTCACACTCGCACTGCCTATGACTCTCCTACTCTACATAAATATAATAACTCTATGACGTTTATATGACTTGTTACAGTTAAGTTATTTTTTAACTTTGACAAGTAAATTGTATGGTGTTACATTGATAGCTAATTAAGTCATTGATGTTAAGACTTGTGAAATGTTTAATTTAGGTATTGGTAACAAATGCCTTCCACACCTCTAATATAAATAATGCAATTGTTATAAAATCGAATGGATACTGACTTTTGACTATTCATGGCCCAGACTAGTACAACCATTAATAAGCTATGGTAGCTACAACCATGAATAACTCAGGACTTTTTTTATATTTCACCCCTAAGCATTCAATATATCTCAAATGTTTGTATGTCTGCACGTAAAAAACGCAGGCAACAGCTAATACTGTATAAGTATCATAATATTTGTGTAAATACTCTAACTAATAATAATTATCGTAATTGATTTGTTGAAAATTTAAGTTACATTTTTGTATCGTCCTACTATCTAAAGTATTATTTAATGTAATTATTTCATACACTTTTCAGACAATGATTCTGATTCAGATGCACCAATCGAAGTATCCAATAAAAGTGAACAAGAAAAGCAACTTGAATTAGAAAAACAAAATGAAGTGAACACAAGTTTATCTGTGAACAATAAATCAATCACAAAAACTCCTAAGAGTGATAAGAAAAAGAAAAAATTGTCACTATCGCTAGCAAAGGAACAAACCGGTATGTATGAATTATAAGTAATATCGAAGATACCCTTGTATGTTTGTAGATAAAGCACAAAAACAGTTTTTTAAAGCAAAAAAAAATGTCCCCGATTTTAAAGATATTGCGTGCTCTCTGAGGAATGTGAAATTTAGCATAACTAAAATTTTATGTAGAGGAGTGCAAAAATATGATATATTAAATTTTTCACAGATGACAAGGAAGTCAACGCAGATGAAAGTATTATGGACCGATTTATACAAGACGACATAGATGGAAAACTAAATAACACGGGTAGTGTATTATGAATTTTTTATACCTTTTAAGTTTTTACTAAGTTCATCCAAACAGCCTATTTTAAATTCATTATACATATGTACTTTTTTTGACTTTCCCATTATATCATAATCTTAAAATATTCTGTTTGTCTTTAAGATAAAATTTGTATTTTGGAAATTGTACTGATGCTATTTTTTATTTAATGAAACTGAGTTTTAAAATTTTGATATCAAATTATGTTATTCAAAATTCCACTGAATAAACAAGTGAAATAAAGAGCACCCTCATAATATAAAATAATTTCTTATTACAGATAGCGCAGATAAGTCGCTCAACAAATCTAGCTCAAAAAAATCAAAGAATCAAAAGAAAAGGTTATCGGAGTCCAATCCTACAGAACAAAATGGTGAGTTACATAGAATTGAACTTCAGTTAATCAAATTCAAATCCACTTGCCTTGGTTCTACTTTATATATTAACTATCTTAATGACTGAATGAATGAATGACACGTGATAATCAACACTTTAGAGACTAAATCCTGCCCTAAAATTTTCAATAGAAAAAATACACTTTAAAAAAATTACGCCTTTGATTATAGTATGGTACCTACCATAACATTTAGGAGGTGTAAGATTAAAAGCACAAAAGTCCTATTATTGGAATTCTTTGGTACATATGTTTTCACCTTATACTGATAAAAAATGAATATAATGACCATTTTATCTGTAACTAGATGAACAACTTTCTGCTGCAATGCCTGCAAATAAAATGAACACAAGTACTGTTGAAGAAAGTGAGGGACACAATATTATTGAAGTAAAAGGAAATGAAGCAGGTTTGTTACTTTACATAAATTTCATACAATTATTTTTTCCCCAATTCAAATTGGTATAACATTTATTTATTGCAATATAAGAATTAGAATATAGTTTTAATTCA
Organism: Urbanus proteus proteus; assembly: GCA_018251915.1. Taxonomy (NCBI): domain Eukaryota; kingdom Metazoa; phylum Arthropoda; class Insecta; order Lepidoptera; family Hesperiidae; genus Urbanus; species Urbanus proteus. Next base: position 2,270 of record DWPV01000993.1, on the reverse strand, counting down.
TTAAGTATCCAATTTAATCTCATATATCCAAAATTGATTCATAAAAAACTCTTTGAATGTCAAAATCTCCCACCACTTCGGAAGGTTTATTCGCTAAGAAGAAAAAGTGTCTCAAGAAACTCCATATATAAGTGCATTTCTTTTAATAAAAACCATATTTTCAGGTGCAGCAGATAATTCCGTAAATATATCTGTAGTCAAAACACCAAAAAGTGATAAGAAAAAGAAAAAACGCTTATCAGAGTCTCAAACTGCAGAACAAATAGGTATGGTTCTATTAAATTATTTTTATTTCAAATAGTTATATTGTACATCTAGCATTGGGTGTGCTATTTTATCTACATTGGTTTAATTCTTAGTTAATCTATACTTTAATAATGACTGTGTATTCTTTTTTTTGTAGCTAATGAAGTCACAATTGAAATGGATCACAATATAGTGTTGAATAGTTCTAAGAAACAAAAGACTGATGCTACTGAAGAAACTATTGAAGGTAAAATGTTTACTCTTTTCAAATCTTTCAATGACTATGTATTAAAATTACCCCTTTTATGCTCTTAGAGTGTAGGATTTCGTTTAACTAGGCACACTTGAAAGATTCATCCTTTATATCATCCCTTATGGGAAACAATTAAAAGAACTTTCTCACAAAATCCCAACGTTGGGGGAGTGGGTTATAATTAGTGTCCAACAGAAGCTTCGGTTTCGACCACCATCGGTAAAAATTTGGTTTATCTATCAAGTTTCAACCGAAATTGAACAAACTGTCACGAATCCGCGAGATGTTGATGCATAAAAGGCCTCTTCATTCTATTATGGGCTTGCACAGCCAGTTGTGTCGAAATTCATTTATTACACAATGTTATAAATTATTGACTGGATTGCATAGTAATTTTAATTAGCGCTAAAAGTTGTTTATATAAAATTAACACAAAAGTTTTTCAAATCAAATTATATCAGTTTCTTAAGCTTATTTTCAATGTATTTATTAGAGTTTTCAAACAGCTTTGGCCAGAATTACACCTTAAGTTGGACACTAGTTATAACTCTAATGTAAAAACTCTCCCGATGACAACTTTGCTTTGTACTGACGAACACTTGTAATTTTTGTTTTTAGATCCAGCTGTTAATAAATCGTTAATTAAAACACCCGGCAGTACAAAGAAGAAAGCTAAAAAGATTTCTGAATCGAGTAACATGGAAAATATAGGTGAGATAAATAATCCATTACTTTATTATATATTTCTTCATTGTGGACTTGTCCTAAATAGCCACGTGGCACTTACATATTTGTTACTATTTTTCATACGATACTTTTTGTTACAGATCAGTCCTTAGCAGAACAGAATGATAGCCTTGGTAGTACAAAGAAGAATAAAAAGAAAGCATCTATTGATATGACTGATGAAACTTTAACAAAAGGTAAGTTATTATTTATAAATTAATGCATTTTCTCATTACAAAATACAGTTCTTACATTTCCAAGCATGATGATCAAAGTCATAATTTAATACACTATAGCTAGATCTTTGTGTTATTTTAGTACGGAATGGTAGTGTGAAGAGTATCCTAGACTATTATTTTATCCAAAAATTGGAAACAGGCTTAAATTAAAGTAATATGGAATGGAGAACGTCAAGTAAAGACTAGCAGAAACCTAGAATAGTTCTGTAGTAATATATAATTTAAAAATACATTATTACCCATGTTAATTTTACAGAAGACGCAGAGGGTGCAGATGAAGTATCTAGTTCCAAAAAACGCAAAAGGAAGTCATCGCTAAATAAAACTGACAGCAAGCAAGGAGAGAAAGGTATTTAATGTCATTTTATTTTAACGTCATCTTATGTAATGCACGAAATAAGTTAAAGCATAGTACACGTTATGTGTACACGTACACATAACGTAACAATTTCGATTATTCGTACGTCGATCAATGGCGAAATAATCTGTAATTATTTTAGGAAATGGCTCATCAGAATGGGACTATAAAACACAGTCATACTAAATTTAATCCTCTTTCAGATGTTGAATTGGGAAATACTTCTAACACCGTAAATGTATCTACCACAACTAGCAGTCTAAAGAAAAAACGTAAAATATCACATAATGCTGAGGATTCGGAAAATAATACTCAAGGTATATTGAAACGCTTAGCTTTCCTTGTTTCCTGCCTATTTTCTTACTTTATAGTTTAAACATTATTTCATATTTTTGCAGTAATAAATAATACAGAAATTCCAAAAGAAGAAAAGAAACGAAGCCATGAC
>DWPV01000992.1:0-23157 GCA_018251915.1 Urbanus proteus proteus | reverse complement strand
GCGCCGAGGGTGCCCGCGGCGATGTACACGTTGTGCAGGCGGTCGTGGTAGAGGCCGAGGGGGAGGCGCATCTCTCTACGGAGCCGCCTTCGTGTGGTATATATCGTGTGGTGACGGTAACAACGCTCACCACCACGCCGACGATGACGATGGCCGCGCCGAGGGTGCCCGCGGCGATGTACACGTTGTGCAGGCGGTCGTGGTAGAGGCCGAGGGGGAGGCGCATCTCTCTGACGGAGCTGCCTTCGTGCGCGTCGCTCATGTCGCCCTCGCCGTCGATCACTGACTCTAAAATGAAGTCCTCTGAAAATATATAAGTGACCGCTTTACATTCATAGAAACAAGAAAAAACGTTGTATGGTTGTACAACGTAGAAAACAAAACCGAAAAGTGTCTTCCTTCAACAATATTAACTCGACCTCAATTAATAGACTGAGATATAAATTTGACCTCTTCGTTACTTCATTACTATGAAGAAACCTTTCCGGCCACACAACGCCAAAAATCTGTAGTAACTTAAACCACTGTTCCTATCACAATTGAACATTGTAAAGCTTTGCCACTTTAGGTGTAGTTGTAAAGAACAGTCGTAGTTTACAACGTTAGTTAGGTTTAACGTTCAGAAATTTGTATCTATAGAGTATGCTGTTGTTCGAGTATTATTATGTCAAGCTAACATTAAAAACAGAGTTTAACACAATGAATTTAGGTAAGCATAATTAGAATACCTATCCATTGTACGAGTTTCAACCAACTCAAGCTATTAGTGTCTTCATTGTACGTAAAGTTTTACCGTACCTTCACAAAGCTTGCCCGTGTAGCCGGGGCGGCACGAGCAGTAGAACGAGTCGATGCCACTCCAGCACGTGCCGCCGTGCGCGCAAGGGTTGTTGTCGCAGGCCTGCAACAATACACACCCTTTAGCTAACTGAGCGAGTTAGCTTCAACGAGCTTAGAACTCATTGATTATAACGTTACGTCATCAAGGAGCTTAGCCTAGCTAATCTGGTAGCTATTTTTAGTATCAGCAAAATTGGCGATTAAAATTTTGGCGTATGCGTCAATGCTGCATCACTTCTTACGACTTACTACGATAGTTAAAAATTGCCAAGTGCCAAGCCAAGTAAGAGCTGAATTCACACACGAAACATTCCGTAGCAATCTTTTTTTTTTAATTTGTACACACTATAAAAGTGTCATTACATTATGTCATCATTTACGCTTCGACAGATAGAGTTCTGTAACAAGGAGGCGCTTAGCACCTAATCGTGTTTCATTTTTACCCTATACATAATACAACAGCATATAATACCTACTGTTGTTATAAAGCAGATATACTCGTAAGTGTGACGGTGGCTCCTGTAAACTCTAACAAATGACTCTATCGTCTTAAATTACTTTATATTATTATTAGTAAATAAGTTCTGATTGTTTCTTGAAGCGAGAGAATTTGAGCATAATTTCCGTGTCTGTTTTTTTAACAAATAAAACCATAAACAATGATCAAGAACTGTTATGTAATGGGACCCACTGCTCGAATCTGTTACCACACCTACGCGACCTGTGTCGGATCGATCAAATATGACCGACGTTGATCAATTGATGTAGTATCACAGATCTATGCATATGGTTTACATGTGTCTTGTTTGGGCATATATCTAAGATCATTAACAACAAATTTACAAATGTTATATGAATAGACGAATAAAGCCAGAGTTTCTCAAACTCAAAGCCCCCACTTTTTCCTATGCGATTCAATTTAACGGTGAGGCTTTTAAAAATGTGATCATTCGTAGGACAATGCATGAAACAATACGTATGTTATTAATTAATGTGATAGATAGACTGATTTTTTGATGGAAATTGAAAATGGAAAGTTTATTTAACAATTAAATTGTATAACACAAGAGTTATGCGTGTCTCGGTAAGAAACCTTGATCTAGAGCACTTCGGCGTTGATAATTATGAGATGGTAAATTAAAGAAGTACTCACAGAAGTAGCTGGTATATGGCACTCTTCGCCCACGTATCCCCGCGGACAATCGCACGAGTAGCTGTTCCCGTGGTCCACGCAGTAGCGCTGCGACGGGCAAGGGTCCGGTGAGCACAGGTCAACCTGCACAAATATAATGTATATTTTAAGTAAAACACACACATGCACAGGCAGATACACACACGTATACACGCTCTCACACATACTCACATTCATGCTCACATATACACACAAACACACTCTACATTTCGCACTGATTGTAATAATGATAAATGGGTAAGTAATGGTTTAAATTATACACTGCCACATATTATATCACGTTAAACATATGGCAGGGTATGAGTATGCGACAAGGTATGAGTAGTCAGTAGGTACTACTAAACTCATAGTTTGTCAACTCGTGTCATTGTGTAGATTTTACACTGGGTAGCATGATACAGAATAGCGTGCTTAATAATAGCCATAAAGCTTTTACTATATGCAGAAATTATCATTAATTTTACGTTAAATAAATATGCTTTAATAAACATAATACATACAATTAACTTCAACGTATGTATGTGGTGTGTCCAATGTTGGTTCTATTAAAATACGGGAGGTAGGTAAGTACTGTTAATTGACGTAAATTTTCTTTAAATTTAACAGAGCATTATTAACTGCAAGTCGTATATTATGCTATCATATATTAGATAAAATAATTTATATTGGCTGTTTATTTATTTTATTATACTCATGAGCAGATATGATTCCAATTTTTATATAAATGATCATACGTGCAATAATAATAAATATGAGTACGTATAATTAATAGCTTTGTACATATTATGCCATTAAAAGTTATCAAAAAGATATAAATTATGCAAATGGAAAAACCGCCATTCCCGCAAAACCGAAGAGTGGAGCGGATTGAACTGTAAAATAAATGAAATGGAAATTAGATTGGAATCGAACTTCCTTCTGTGCGGGAAATACATTTAATACCGGTAAAATATGGAACCCTCACCGTGATTAATTCTATGTTTCATTTGTCCACCAGACTAAGATGTTTTAATCTGGATCTATGTGATAACTTTCTTTTAATACATAATCAAGTCAAATGTTTATTTATTGGTAAAAGGAGTTGATACGTGGGCATGTATGTGATATTAAATGTAGGTATCTACTTTTGGGTGTCACATTAATGACTGGAATATTTCGGTAACATAGTAGGTAGTAATAACCAAACATAGATATATAAATATAACAATGCCATCAGATTAATTGTTATAAGAGAAATTAAATACTTAGCAAAAGATTCACTGCCAAGTAAATGTTTTATTTTACCAAATATATATATTTTTCAAACAAAGTATGTAAAACACACATTCGTAATATCTTTTCCTTAAATGTTATTTCGAAATCGAATGAAAAGAATGTTTAGAAGGTATATTCTTAATATTTACTCCTAGCGAAATTGTTAAGTATGACAATGATGTTGCTTCACCATTCAAATCTCGTTCGTCTTTAGTAAAATTTTCTACACGTAGCTATCATAATGGCGACGTGACGCGTGAGGGTTTTTTATTATGCTAAGGTATATACCTATACCTAACAATCTATGCTACGAACTTGTACCATTATGGTATCTTAAATGGGGTTTTAATTGCACCACTCCCATGGGAAGCGCCCATGGATGTCGTAACGCACGATTTAGTAACAAAATCCTAGAGATGACCAGCAGCATTTTGTATTTTCAACACATTTTTTTTTGTTGACGTGGGGGAAACCTTCAAAAGGTACCCAATGTCTCAGGAGCGACGCCGGGTTATGTGGGATTTTTATCCCACCCCTATTAGGAGAAACCTATATCCAGTAGTGAAACTCGAAGCCTTGAATGATCTCTACCTAACTGGCATTATTGTGGTGACATCATATGTGGATTGCAATTCTAGAACATCGCTCTATTTTTAGTCGGTAATAATGTATTTCTGTTCCATGTCTCGGGTACCAGTTACGAGTAAGTATATTGTGGTTTATTCCAAAGCCGTTTCACGAAAAATATAAGCGCGATAGTGCTTTCCGCCGCCGTGCTTTTCCTACACAGAGAATTGAATCAGAAAATACTATGGCGTCTAAAATAGTCGATAACACAATCTCTTAGTGTAATGGAGTTGCTTGTATAGGTAATAGAAGATTATGTTACAGTTACTACCATTCCATAAGCTTCGATCAAATATTGACGTAACCTATATTCTATATTATATGATGAATAAACGATGTTCGTGCGCGGTTTTCCAATTTCCGTCGAATCTGTTCACAGACAATTTTAAGATTTAGGTACCGATAAAAATATAAACGTCTTTCTTTTTGGTGCCGTGAAACTAAATTAGCATAGGATGAGTAGGTATGACTTAATTTGACATGCTCGAAAAACAAGATAATTTATCTATAGGTATCTTTATTTTATAATTATTACTAGCTGATTCCCGCAGTTTCACCGGCGTTAAAAAAATAAAAAGAGATACATATACGAGTATAAACATAGGTTACATCCCGCTGTCCTGCGACGACAGTCGACGCGCGTAGCGCGCGCGGTAATGTTTTTTTTCCAAAATGAAAGTAGACTATGTTACGTCTTAGAGCTTCAGCTATCGTTAAGTGAAATTCCCGTCAAAATCAGTCCAGCCGTTTAGAAGATTACCTCAGCCAAGGCAAACGGATAGATAAAAGGACAAAAAATATTTTAATTGCATTTTTGTTATTGGTATCGTGTATACTTTCATATGCATTGAGTAAAAAATGTTATTTTAAAATCACAAACAGACACTTCAATTTTATTTATTTGTATAGATTTTATTAGCTTTGTTACTCATTATAACTACAATGCATTGTAGAGCGATTGTTTGGTAGAACAATTGTAGAGTAAAATTTAAGCACCACGAATTAAATATTGCCAACTGAAGCTGGATTGGTACATGCCATTAAAATTCAAATCCAAAGTTAAAGTTGCGCAGCCATCTTGGAACGGAAGTCGTTGCGTAATAAGCGACGACGGTTTCTATCAACGCTATTAATACCCAAACGCGTAATCGCCTACGCAGTTCTTGGAAGTACCTTTGGAAGACAAAGTTTCTTTCGTAATGACAGACCTTTTAGGCGAGGCGAAAAGTTTAACACAATTGGTATAATAATATTTTCGTAAAGATGTTTTGCATAACCTATCAAATATGTACATGTGTGCTCAAAACAAACATCGTCAGTTCTATGTTGTGGTTTCCATAGGCCAAAGAAAAATACAATGACACCTAGATGAGAAATAATTTAGATTCTAGCCTGCTAGAAATCAAACATGCTAATCTGCATAATAGACCATAGGTACTGTTCATTATTTTCAAGCCTTTTTATTCCCAAGATGTATTAACATAATAAATAAGAAAAAGTGATCTGAGTCTCTGAGCTCATTTTATTAACAAGTTCACTTCTTTTATTAACTTTATCTAAATCTAAATGTTAATTTAAACGTTAATGTTAATTATGGCAACGAGTCTTATATTTAAGATACATAAGTAAATCATATCAAAATCAATTTACCATTAACTTATCAAATAAAAAAATGATTACAGGGTATTAAAATATTCCTATATGATTTAGTGTTAGCAAAATCTGTATGTCTTTGATTTACTGTGCACATAAGCAAGTTAAATATATTTTAGCTAAATACGAATATCTGCTAGACAATATTCCTACATTCCCCTAAATGATCTCACGAGGTAATCCCAATCAAAATCTGGTAAGAAAGACGTGCTAAAATTAACTACTAAAGGTACTAACCTTAAGTTGACAAGTGTTCCCAGCGTATCCGCGGCCGCAAGCGCATTCAAAGCCGCCCACGAGGTCGGTGCAGGTGCCACCGTTACCACACGGAGACGACTCGCACTCGTTGTACTCCAGCTCGCATCGCTCCCCCGTGTAACCTATAAAAATAAAAAATAAAATAACGCCCCACAGTAGGATTTTCTCCTGTGTCGTGGGTGCCATAGACAACACACAAGACAAGGACACACACCCAGACCAAGAACGGAAATTTAAACTCATCATTCAAATTTCCGCCTCGCTGGGAATCGAACCCAGGACCCTCGGATTAGCGGTCCGGCGTGTTAACCATTGCGCCATCTGGGTCGTCTATGGTTACAAAAATACAAGGTAGACAAATGTAAACTATGGTTTGAAATCTAAATTCTCTGGAAATACGAAGTTCAATTCCTAGATGATTATGCGCAAAATATTTTGGTATTTCCCATTAACTATATCATCAGTTAATTTTCCAGAAAAGGCAAAGATCATAATGAATCCGATTACACCATAAAATTCTGAAATGTGTTTAAAATTGTATGTAATCAATCATACCGCATATAACCAATGTATGTCGTGAACGTTAGCATAAACCCTTTTCATTCTTAAAAGAACTGTATCCACCAAATAACCGTTGAATAAGACTATAATGATGATTAAAAACGTGTATTTAAGTACATTTAATTCCAATTAAAGTTTGCAAGTCTCCGTGGTTCGAGAACTTCGTTAAGTTAGAATGTGAATCATAAATAAGTTTGCCTTACGGCCCTGAAGCGACATCCTTCAAACCTCTACAAATACCACAGCTATCTATTTATAAGGCAGAAATGAGTAGGATTGTAGTGTACCACAAACCACATTTTCAACAGTTCTACTACCTATGGCTACCTCCTTCATTATTACAGTTATCAAATTATACCTAATCATCTGTCATAAGAAAAAACCTCTTGATAACCTCCAGATAGTTTTCCAAGTTTATCAAAGTTGTTGGTAAGATTGGTACATTTTGCGCTGAATTCTTCTATGAATAAAGTCAAATAACTACGCTAATAGGAGCCGACACAACTATCTACGAATACGTACAAGAGTTCAGTACAAATACAAAAGTTTTGAGTTACTCCGCTGAAAGACAATCTGGCTCCGGGGATTGTTTGCTCGCATTCATCCCAAATTTCTTTTTCTGTCAGGAAAACAACATCTCTTGATTAATTCACCCGCTTTATTTACGGATGGAAACCCTTCTTATCCCGATATTGCGAAGCCACGTCTTACTTCTATTGTTTTGCGGAGTGGTTATTGCTTTATTAAAACAAGCTTGGTTAAGCAAAAAGGATTTTAACATAAACAGTTTATAGTGTTCTTTTGTATTGTTTGATGAAACTCGAAAATCAAGATGTCTGATTTGTGATTGGTAGGTAAATTTTGTAACAAATAGGTATAGTCAGTAATAGGTTAAAGGCTTATATACATAGGTATGTGTATGTAATTACACAGACAAATACTTGATTCATTTATTGAAAAACATTTTTAATGTATATCTAAGTAGGTATGAATGTACATAGACATTGATGTAGGAACTTTACGTGCATTTATAATCACTGAAAGCCCATTTCAATTAGATATATTATACAAAATGGTAATTTAGATTAATGATCAAAGTTTCATTTAACGACACACAAACGATTGTTTACCAAATAAATGTCATAAAAACACCTATAAATTAACATTAATGAAAAGCGGTCCTCCGCTCGGGGCAGAACTGCGGGCAACCTTCCGATATCAAATAAATCACTCACACAAATTTCGCTTACCCAATTTTCGCAAACAAGATAACATTATTAATAAAGTTCATAACTATTTATCAACTGTGTACGAATTCATTCGTTGTATAAAAATGTAGTGCACATTTTAAAAGAGAAAAATAAACATTCTGAACAACATTTCAACGCCAACACGGAAGCATTTATCTGAATCAAGCTTAAAAGCATAAAACGTCTCGCTGTAGCGCACCGTCAGTACTATACTCGTATATTGTGTGAACGAGATTGTGGGCCATTAGATTCCCCGTGGATGCAGAATAAAGATGCAAACTTATTGACTTTAAAATACTTTCTGCTGTCAGAAATTGTAACAATTTCTCCTGTTGTAGTTTCTGCTTTGTAAGCAGTCTCTAACGCCCACTTTTCACATTCTATTGCTCTACAATTGACCTAAAAGTCATTGGAATAAGATTTGATTTGTGTCATGAACCCATGATTCTTACGGGTAGGTTACATCAGTTTCAGAATGAGAAGGACTAAATCATATCCGCCACGTTATTCAACACACTTTTAAGAACTCTTTAAGATCTTTTGGCTATGTAGGTTATCTCAATATGTTACATGAGTGTCACAATTAAAGCATAATGCAAATCTCTAATAATTTCATACCTTTTTTAAGAGGAGGAAACCTTCAAAAGGTACCCGATGATAATTTCATACCTACGTAACTTCAAAAAATCAGTCCTATGTTTTAAGCCCTGGACTTCTGCACCGCCTAGTGCTCCAATTCAAATGTAGAGATGCAATAAAACCGTCAAGTGAATGTGCCAACTCACCAGGTTCACAGAAGCACCGGTACTTAAGTCCATCTTCGTCGCCATCAGTCTGTTCCACACATATGCCCTTGACACACGGCTTAGCTGCGCACGCGCCGCCTGTGGACGGCAGTTCACAATGCGCGCCCGTCCAGCCGTCCGCGCACGCGCAGTGGAACGTCGTAGAGCCGTTCATAGTCATGCTCATACACGATCCCCCGTTCAAACATGGCGCCCAAAAACAAGGATCCTTCTCACATTTGAGTCCAGTAAAGCCTTAAAAGATTTATAAGTGTAGGATTTATTTTAAGAACGCTAAATTAAAAAAAAAGTTTATTTTTAAAATAATATTGTTAAAGCTAATAATGCGTTATTTAACGAATAGTACACGAGAAATTGCAAAATCATAGAGCTATTTCAAGACAAAACATTCAAACACAAAGTACCGGATGGACAGAGACAACGATAGTTGACACCGTTGAAAGGTTTAGCGAGGTCGATACATATCCCATTATTCAAGCAAGGTGATGGATCGCACGCCGTCCGCTCCTCGCAATACGAGCCTATGTACCCCGTACAGCACTCGCACTCGTAGCCCTCCTGCGAACACACATTAATAAATCTGACACTACATTAACACTAATGGCTTATCAATTTAAATCTATCTATATACAAAGAAATAAAATTGAATTGTCTGTTTGTTAAATCAAAATAACTACTTTTTACTAAATGTTGAAAATATGTTCGGACATGCTACTTAAAACAATATTACAATTTAAAAAAACAGGTCAGTTTGTCTGTTTGTTTATTCGTAATCTTCTTAACGGCTGGACTCATTTTAACGGGACTTTCACTGAAAGATTTCTGAGAGCCTAAGGCTTAATTTAGGTTACTTTCAGTAGAAAAAGTGCGCGGGTTAATGTCAGTTGCCATCAAGTACCTACATTACAGTTAGCTAACACATACTTTTATAGATATGTCATGCTTCATTTGTAATGCAGATGAAACCGCGGGACGCAGCTAGAGTCTAACACATTACCATAGACACGTTGGTGTAGCACACGCCTTTCCCTGAACAATCTTGAGCCTCGCCGCAGTTGTCTGACTTTACCGTTACTTTCAAACGAACACACTGTGATCCCCAATTTTTGGATACAACTGCGGAAAATTAGAAAACATTAAACAGTAAATGGTTAATTGTCTTCAGGAGAGCCACGACATGGGGATTTCCGAGAAAAGTACAATAAGGGCTGTTATTATAAGGTTTTGTTCGTGTTGCAACGGTGATTGCTTTCCGTCAGATAGCCCAACTGTTTTATCGCAATAGAAGTATTATGAAGGATACTATGATGTTAGAGACAAGTTAATTAAGCTTAGCAAGTAATAAGTATTAGCGTTTGACCATGTATGAATATTAAAACATTTTGGCTCATGCAATTTACAAATGTACACGATCTTCTATAATACTATGAATATTTAAATAGCTCTCATTTCGTATTCCACATACGGGAGTAACCGTAATAATCATGTTTGCATTGATTATATTAGGACCACAGAAGGGAATGTTACATATTCATACTCCTCGTTACCTATTAGCAGATTAACACCCTCTGTAAGGTGTTTATCGTACAATGTGAAGAGCTTCGCCCCACGCTCGTCTAATGGAGTAATGTCGAGAGACATTCCATCTGAGATGTCACAATGCTCATGACCTTGTCGAGTCACCTGGTATACTGCTGGTTGAAAGGGCGATTGATGGGACCTGGAAAGTAAAGCTTAATTACACGTAGAGTCCTCGAAGGTGCCATGGCGTCTGCCATAGCATCATATACACAATTCAATACATATTTGCACTATGTGTAATTACGATAGTAGTGATAGTACACATTATTTAGAAGAATATTAACTATATACTCTACCAAGACACGCGTCTGATACGTTCGATATCTGTAGATAGGTATACCTAAACGGGGCTTAATGTTTATAGAACTAGATCTGATTCGAACCAACCAGGCTTGTAAGCAATGTTAACTAATTTTCCAGGCCACTGACTGACTCACGAGCCAAATAGGTCACAACATGTATATCTATAAATAATAACCCACCTCTCCCCTTCAGCGCGTGATGAGTTCGTGTCGAGTGTGGAGTTCGTATCTACGTGACCGAAGGTGTCGAGGAGCGAGGAGTCCCCGATGCGAACGATAAGGATGTCTCCGTTTTGAATGTCTGCAGAGCCCTCCCACGACACGATGACCGGGGGGCACTCCTCCTCGGCCGCTCCCGTCGCAGCGCCCTCGCGGCGGCCGCCCGCACACTCCTCCGTCGCCCATACCGCAAGTCACAAACATTAATTTATCAAGTCAACCTTAACGCAAATTGAAACTACTTTTATACGTAGTCAATTATGCACCGGTACTCAATTATTGGAGGTTCATTACGCATGAATAGGTACTTCATAACTGTGGGTAACATTAAGTGCCTATTATTAGGCAAATTAAGTCTAATAAGCCATCGTAAATATACCTACTATGTGTAACTTGTGTTTAACAGGTATAGAAGGCAAAATGTACCTATTATATGTCTATATCATTAGTATGTAATTGCATAGCTACAGTTTGTTCATGTCACTAGAATAATTGGTTTTGGTTTTCATTTTAGTGCCTATTAAGGACACTTGAGCGTTGTAGATCTTTGGTCCCTTGTGTGTCCCGAGGGACCCTTGAGAAGCAGTAACCCATAATACCAAGGTTGTATCATTTGTATTTTACTACCAATCTGAATTTAATAACTGTCTATAGTTTACTAATAAATAAAATTAGTTTATAATGAATAAATGATTAATTTCGGCTAATTTCTCGGTTACATGATAGAATCATACTAGGTACTTGTCATTTAATATTGTAATGAAACTTAAACCTCTTCTCCTTAATTTGTCATAAAAATATTGCTATTGTTGTTACTAAATGTGATACTGAAGTAACGAATAATTATACACCAAGACATCATAATAAAACGTATCTTTGAAATGTAAAAAACACCCACACACGTCCTTTACTCGTATGTCGCGTATAAAGCGCAGACCAGACATTTTCCTTTTACAAAAGTAACGAACAGAACTACTGAAGCAAAAAACCTTTTTCCCCTTTTCTTTTGCGCTAAAACGATTTATGGTTTATGTGTTTGACCTCGCTTGCTGCCTGGCGCTGTCACGATCAAGCTTATGTGAAAGAGAATGCTATAGTAGGTTGAAATAAGTTTACATTGGTATTCCTACATGTAAAAATATAATTGAGATTTTTTATATGTTAGAAGCCACTAATCAGTCCATCTGATAGTAAGTGACTACTGCTGCTCATGGATACTAGTGATCAAGGCTAGACAAGAATCTTAGGTACCTGGAGTCAACTACAGATGCGTTGCTACCCCAGAGTATTACTTAATTTGTAACACCTCAAAATATTTCACCCATAGAGTTAAGATTTTTTTCGTATCTATGCTATGATATCTCCCTTACCACACCCATCAAACCTGTACAAAGCAGTGCTAAGCACTGTTGTCAGGCACAAAAAAACTGTGGCGGTGGTACCTATTGCCGGAGTCGAACCACAAAAGGTTCTACCATCTTTAATACTAAATGTGAAAAATTGTCACTATCTTAATTACATTGTTATTCTTTCTACATACAACACTAACAGTCCTAAGTTAATTTATACAGTACGCACAAACATTAATGCTAATTAGGGCAATTTCATTACGCGCCTTGTTAGAAGCGTACTAGTAGGTAGTCTCTTAATTTGGTTAAGTACATACTAACCAATCTAAACGAAACGAGTTCACTTAACATTTAAATTGAACGACTTTTGCTAATATAATACGGACAGATAATTATTTTTCACGTCAGCAGTCCTTTTTGTGGGGGAAAAGATCAATCGGTTTTGTTTTCGTAATATGCGGAAGCTTCGCATGATTTGGCCTTGCGTATTCTTTATTGCCTTCTATTCCTTTATAGCCACAAATAAGTTTATGGAAATATTATATCATATATCATTAAAGGTATCATACTTAATATAAATTGTGTCTATATCAAGGAATGGAACATATGTAGTTTTAAAATTCTGAACGCAAAGGTGGTGTAGTGGTAAAAGGTACACAATATCAAATTATTTTTGAAAAGTTGATTAAATATCATTATCTAGATATTTCCTGTAATAATATTATACACAATATGTATATTTACCGTAACTGGTAGATTTAACTCGTGTGTTTCGTTGCCTCTCCACAGACGAGACTCTCTTGGCAGCACTGGCAGATCGCAATCTAAGGCCCCCAGACGATCTTGCAGCCGAGATGCAGAATGCGAGCTATTCCCGAGCGCACTACTACTCGTGTTTAACTTCTGCCTTGTACTTTTTACGGACCCTTTTGTGCTTGTGTAAAGTTCAGTCGTGGAAATGCGCGCCAAAGTCGGACTTTCAGTAACAGCTTTTAGCAACGCCTTTGTTGTTTCAACGCTTTCCTTTGTTGTCAAGGACGGAGTAGGCAAAGGTGCTGTGAATTTTGATGGCTTTACTCTCGACTTTGTTGAGAGTTTAAAATCCGTAGCTGTTGGCGTTTGTGTACTCAATGTCGTTTTCATCTCATTCTTGGGAGTAGAGGTCGATTCGCAAACACAGTTGCTTACAAATGATAAAATTAGTATCGTCAATATTGGCAAAAAGAAAAGTTTTTTAAGCCCCTTCTCTTCGTTTTGAAAATAAGTCATCGCCATTGTTCTGTTTTTTTTTTATTTTTTATAGTAATACAGCAAATTACTTAAACAAACTTCTTGCCGATTTTGATAGCCTGTGGAATAAATTATACTTATACCCAACATACATAAAGTGAGTGGTAATAAGAAAGTAAATACAGAAAACAATTGAAGGACCGTTACATTAAAAAATATTTTACAATTGTGAATATTAAATATCTATAAAAAGTTCCCTAAAGCACTTGTGAACATTGCTGTGAGGGTGGCCTCTTCTTAGTGAAAACATCTATAATTGGACAAGCTGCAGTCCTCACCTCGAGTAGCGACCCTCTTCATATCGAAGGACTTATATTTTACTAAGAAACTTTGCTAACTAATTTACTTTATAACGTTTTGTATTATGACCTATAAAGAAAGCTATTTTAATATTAATTTAGCGCATTACGCAATTAAAAGACAACAATAATATTATCAATATTTCTAGACAGTATAACAAATACCTACCTACCTACTAATACTATTTGTATTAAATTATTCAAGAGTGATATCGTTCATAAATATTATCATGATTGGCTTTTTAAGTTCATTTATAATTTTATCAACGCGAGAGTGTCTTAGTTCAGCATAGTAGACGACACCCACTGAACAGATGTAAGTTTTCACCTTAGAAACAGTGCACATGTGTGACATGTTTCTACTGTGCTTCTTGAATATCCAAGTTATCATTTATATGTTAATAATCGATATGTAAAACCATTAGCACAATACAGTCTAGTACATTTTAGCTAGAATAAGCTTAAGAATGACAATAGTTAGGTACTAAGCTATTCATATTCATTAGGGTCAATAAAAATTATAAAAAACGAATATGCGTGGTTTTCGGCCAGCGGCTGAAATTCTCGTATGTATAACACGTATAAACGTATAGGTATTCGTAATATTTAAATGTAAATTTCAAATAACACTGTTCAATTACATTCTGGGTTTATCGAATATTTATTAACAATAATTTGTTTCAAAAAGGTAAACACAGCTCTTCAAATGTTTATTTATCTTATTGTCCATTATATCTAAATTACATAAAATTAACAACAAAGTGAGTCAAATCTCGCGTTATATCTTAGTCAGCTATCATATATTTTCTATAAATATTCGCATACGTTTATAATATAATATAAAAATATACTTTTATTATAACGGAAAAATATCACAAAACAAAGCTGAACCAAAAACAATATTACAAAATAAACATAGTCAACAAAGTTTTGAAAAAATCTGAAGCGGTAAAACACGTTAATAACACTTACGTAAGGACTCGCACAAATGTTAAGTGTCTATTGTCGGAGTGGACAGGCAAGGCTCATGTCTGCTAACACTAAAATGAAAAGGATATTCCGAGTTAACCTTTTTCGCTAAACTTATAATAAATATCAGTTACAAGTGTGATATCCACTCGCGGAATACAAAAAGTTCTTACTTCGTTTATGGTTACATTTGAGAAGTGTAAATGAAAGTTTAAACACAAACACGTTTAGATATTGTAGCAATGTTTTGCAAATATGTTAGGGCAGTACAGGGCGGGCGGCTTCGTCGGCCGCAGCCTCCGTGACACTGGGAGCACTCTGGGCGCCCCGCTGCCGCACCCCCGCTCACCCTCGCGCACCCTCTACACCTCTGTATCTTTACTTAATTTTACTTTATGTTAAGG
Organism: Urbanus proteus proteus; assembly: GCA_018251915.1. Taxonomy (NCBI): domain Eukaryota; kingdom Metazoa; phylum Arthropoda; class Insecta; order Lepidoptera; family Hesperiidae; genus Urbanus; species Urbanus proteus. The sequence continues at coordinate 8,303 of DWPV01000992.1, read as the reverse complement.
ATCGTATCCTTTTTGCTTATTACTTATAAATAAAAGATTTTTCTGTGAATGATCCGCGCAAAAGTAAGGCGAAACGATTGCAGGTTATATTACTCGTATATTATCACAGTAAACTAATAATATTTATTTAGTAATATTTTGGTCTAATAATATTTCAATTATATGCAGATAAATATGTGTACACATTTTTAAAGAAATTATCGTTTCATTTGTTCATAAAATAGAGCCGTAACAAACCACAATATTCCCTCAAAATTTATAAAATCAAGACTATCCACAAAATATATAGCTCAACAACCTCGATCTCGTAAAATTGCGGAATTCGTTAGTTACAATCTAGTTAGAGAGCGAAGTGACGTAGATTTACTGATATAGGGCCGACAGCTCCAAATCCCAAGAGCTTGCAAGCCAGCGGCAATCTAGACTTGTAGCGGTCGTATAAAGTTTTCCTATTCGATCCTGTCATACATTTAAATTACATTATTTTAAAGGCGCATTGCCGTCAGATTTATTTATGTATTATTATCGGTTTGTGTTCATGGTGCCGTGGTCACGTATGAAGGGTGGTAAGGTATAAACGGTGGTCACGTATAAATGGTGGTAATTTTAAATTCGGACCTTCCATGCATTAGCCGTTTGTGTTACATACCTGAACGTAGGTCTCGCACAGTCATCGCAATTGGCATATGTGATGACCGCAGTAGGTAGGTGTTGATATTGGTAGGTACACAGGAAGACTTGGGTGCCCATGTCCTGGATGTCTCTTCATTGTCTTCTGCGATTTCCACGAGACGAGCGGTACTGATGTAAGACCGACACCAAACAGCACGCTTAGTCTTAAGGGAAAGCTATTCAAGCTAGCTACGAATAGCTCAACTTTGCTTCACAAAACGTTTTATTTTATTAGGTGTGTCTCGTATATCACAACACGAATGTACAAATAAGCTACCGTGACGTCCGTGACAGTTACCTACTTTTATAATGTATAGCATAAATAACGTATCTGTAGGTAGATACATAAACTGAGCATCTCATCAAGAGATTTTGCGATTCACATTTTCAATTTGTTAGAGTGAAACGTTTCATCCTCCCGTTATGTTTTATCAATGCTCGTGCCATTTTCAGATGAAAGAGGTACCTACCTGGTAATAAAATTGCATTAATAAAATATTTACCTCTTAGCAACGTGGAATGTTTAGGCACGTAATGAAATGAAGGCTTAATACTGGATATGACTAGAGCACCTACTTAATTAGTAATGCGGATTTTTAATTTTCTTCTGAGTCAGTAAATTGCGTGAATATTTCAATGAAATATAGTTTTTAAGGGAATTTAGAACGTTGGCCGCTGTAAAAATAATTGCCGTGTTTCTCAGATAGATCAATAGATATTACTATTACTACCTGCTACTAATACCTACTAGTGTTAATGTAGCTACATTAAATTACATTTATAGAATGCTATGAAATTTGATTACATTACTAAATGTATTCCTAAGTTCGTATTCTGAAGATCTATGGAGTGTAACAGCTTGTGATGCGAATAAAAAAGTTGTCAGGACAACTTCATATTGTCCCAGTATTACCAGTACCAGAAACGCGCTACGGTATTCACTGCCTGTCGTAAGTGGTAAGGCGAAAAGAGTGCTTCCTAACTTGCGTATGGCAAGATTGAGAGCTTGAACCGTCCATCCAGCGATCCCGAACAGGACGGTGTAAACCAGACTGTGCGGCGAGTGTAAAGCTCGTCCGGATAGAGGTCGACGGGGCAATACGCTCAAAGGGCTCCGAAAGCGTTCCGTTGGAGATCCCGAAGTTCTCCTCGCAGCACTGAAGACGGCCACCAGGATTAATTAAGTCCCACATAAGCCGGCATCGCATTCACGGCGACGGATACTTAACAAGGTTTCCGCCCCGATTTTACATTTAAATCAACTTTAATAATAAAATTGAATAAAATCGATCTCTTTCGATACGCCCGATAATCTAAAAATAAAAGTATTAATTTGCAATAGAAAGGAAATCTTACTAATATTATAAAGCTGAAAGCTGAAAGTTTGTGAGGATGGATGGATGGATGGGTGTTGGTTGTTGCTCTACCTATAACTTTAGAACGGCTAAACGGATCTGGATGAAATTTGGGACAGAGATAGATTATGATCTGGAATAACATACCTATAGGCTACTTTAATTTTGAAAAAAACAGCCGCCGTCGCGGTTGAGTGGGGTGTTACCAATGTTTGATATGTATTCGTTTTTATTTTTTAACGCGGGTGAAACCGCGGGGATCAGCTAGTTTATCTATAAAGGTAAATACAATACCCTAAAAATTTAAAAAAATATGTATACAATGTATTTGCATTGTATATTTTTCGTGTTTTGTGCATTCTGCGTGCTAAAATATGCATTGATTTATTTTATAACCATATAGATAGTAAGATACGCCTATGAAAAATTTCAGCTTATTCAGAGACCAGGAAATGGTTGAAAAGTTGTTTGTTTGCGTCATTTGAAAAAATATGATCTTATGTACATATGAAAATGTCAAGTTAAATAAAAGCTTAAAAAAACCAATTACCATCTAAACGGCAAAAATACTTGTAGTAGTCGAACTAATAGATAGGTTACAAAGCCAGAAACGCTGTACCTCTCTGATTGACGTGCTTATATACCTTACTTATTTTGTTACCAGTCCATGCGTGAGTGTTATATAGAGTTATATAGTTTATATAGTGTTATATAGAAGTAATTACTATTTATTTATAAATATGTTCATACCTATAGTTAGTAACTTAAGAGAGTGATAAGGATGCATGAAAATTATGAGTTTTCTTAAAAACATTTTTATTTAGATCGTCATTTATCAGCAGGTAGGTACTTCCCAGATGTGAGCCTTATAAGCAACACTATCCGATGGAGTTATTACTCATTACAGGGTATATTGTTTTTTTCAAATTGGTGTGTAGTTTTTTAAAGCAGTTTTCCTTTTATCAAAATCTTCCTCGTAACTCTTTTCGGCATTTTCGCCAATCTTTATAGTTTTAGATTTTGCGCAAATCTATTGAAAAATCACCCCGCACATTTAAAAATCAATAAATAATGTTATTCGATGATTTGGTTTGTTTACCTTCGTCTACATCTGTTCTGGCTGAAGTAAAGATCCGTATGAAAAAAGGATTACTAAATCGTGTATACCTAAGATAAATCTTATTTTAAGCCATAAATCATATTTATTAATCATTATTCACAAAATATACCTACTCTTACATTTTTACAGTGATTTATTATTCTGTCAAGTCTAACGTAAGTAGTTACATTAAGCATAAGCTTTGTAACTATTGAGTTATAATAGCGAAAAGCACTACATTGTGACGTAACTAATATATTGCTTTTACAGTTATGTAATAAGTTGTTAAGTGGTCTGTGGGAGGGGTATGCCGCACTGGTGGGGGTTGGCCGCGCGCCAGCTCGCTGACGAGTGACGACTTATCTCCCGCATGGATCCACCATCAATGCCTACTCGCTCGCAAAAATTCACTCTCAGATAAATATAGGTAGATCTATCATTCCTAACAAACAAATGAAGCCACTTTTTAATGGTCGGGTTATAAAAACGATTATGTAAGGGTAAATGAACTAAAGGTACCTACTGGAATAAAACTACGATAGTTTTTTGTAAGTGTAAATACATGAAAGTAGCGTAGTTGTGTGGCTTCACTCAAATACATCGCGGTGATTAATCTACCTATTTTATTTAGGTTGGGTTAGAGGTTGCACTATTCAGATCACTCCCTACGACAACGCGTGCCTGGCTTAAATCCAATACATTATGATCGTCGAGAAAACTTCAACGGCCTTTAATATGTGTCAGCGCGGCACGAGACAGCACGAACGGAAATTCATTCCTTAATCTAATGAGATATAAACACGAAGCGAATTGAATATTTGAGCATTGAATTTAGTTTCAATAAAAGGTATTTGATTTTCACCCCGGGTCAGATTTATTCAATTTTCCTAGCTTAATGTTCGTAGTGATATACCTACTTGCATTTTGGTTAAGTTTAACAAGGCATTATTTGGTTCTAAAACGATTTTCATATTCTGAATAATCATTATTTTCTAGTGAAAATGTCATGCTTAAAACGGAATCTTCTCAATGAAAGGTACATTATAATGTAAAAGCTGTATAAAAGAAATTTATAACAGAAGCTTTACCGTAAAAAGTGAACAATTTGTACGTATTACTTAACGTATATGATGCATTATGTGCCATCACCAGTATTATGACGTGATGCTGTATTAATATGAAACACACACTCAGTCTCAACGTGTTTATTGTAAATAGGTCCGGCAATCACAATAACCATACACAACAGTATACAAAAATTACAAAGGGTTGCGATGGCGCGGGGGCGTGTGCGCATTCTTATGGCGCCGGCGGTCAACTAATCCCTAAGACGCGCGGGGAGGCGGCGTTGCCGCTTCGTCAAGGACGGGAGGCACGGAAGGGTTGCTATAATCTCCCCCTCCAAGTCACCAGAACGACCCGGCGGTGACTTGGCTGGACGACCCCTAACTCTACGCTGGACGATCTCCGAAGAACCCGTATAAGGCGTTAACGCACTAACATGGTACTTGCCCTTAGTGGCCCCATTTCTATCAACCACCAGGTACGAAGAAGGTCCAATGACCTTGGAGACAGTAAACGGTCCTTCGCGTCGGGGTGCAAACTTAGCGGTAAAACCCTTAGCAGCACTGCTCGCCGGATGAGTCTCTACAAAGACCTTATCACCTAACTCATACAAAGGTGCCGGACGGCGGTCTCGGTCTGCAACCTCTTTCCTACGGTCTTGTTGATCTTCAACACGCCACTTCACCTCTTGCAAAATACGAGAAAACTTCTCAAGGTAGGGAGTTATTTGAGGTACAAAGTTCTCACGCTTCACAATCTCTCGAAGATCAGTCTCCACATCAAGCGGTGACCGCAAATCTCGAGCAAACATCAGAAAGGCAGCGGTCTTCCCAGTACCTTGATTAAATGAAGTATTTAAAGCGAATCGAACTGCAGGTAACTTTTCTGGCCAATTACGATGTTCTGAACCAACTAACATCGAAAGCATCTGCTTCATATCACGGTTCTTACGTTCAGCTGGGTTAGCTTCCGGGTGATACACAGGTATTAAGCTCTGCTTGATGTCCAACACTAACATAACCTTCTGCATCACAGCTGAAACGAACTGAGTGCCGTTATCCGAAATAATACGGCGTGGAAAACCGTAACGGAGAAAAACTTCTTCTATTAAAACCTTGGCACAGGTCTCTGCATTAGCACTCACTAATGGAAAAATCTCCACCCATCTGGTGGCTGTATCCTCTATTAAGAAAATCCACTTTTCTTGCTGACTCCCCTCAGGAAGTGGGCCAAACAAATCAATAGCTAAAACTTCCATCCGCTGATGAAGTACAGGCGTTTGCAGTAAGCCTGCCGGTTTCAAATTGCTTGGCTTATAAGCTTGACAAAGATCACACGATTTTATATATTTGGCAACAAATTGCCGCATGTTCCTAAAATAATATTTTTCTTTAATTTTCTTTATAGTACGTTCAAGACCTAAATGGCCTGCGGTAGGAGCATCATGTAATTGCTTGAGTATTTCCTCACGTAATGACTCCGGTACCACGAGCTGTGGCTCTTCATTGTCATTGTCCGCATCCATTCGATACAAAATGCCTTGTGACATGTAATACCCTCGATCGCTCCAGCGATCAGATTCATCATTTTCAAAGTCCTGGATAATTTTATTAACTTCTGGATCCGCCATCTGCGCTTCTCTTAATCCTTCAGGATCACGGTGTGGTAAATCCACACTTACATGGCAAATATTGCAACTGCTTACTGAAGAAGCATCCACGAGGTTGGCCTCGGCGCAAGTAGGTCGGCTCAATGTATCTGCAACTAAGTTACATTTACCTGGAGTATAATCCACTAACAGGTTGAACGCTTGAATTTTCATTGCCCATCGGGCCAAACGACCACTCGGAGTCTTAATAGCTAAAAGCCATTTTAAGGGCTGGTGGTCCGTCACCACCCTAACTTGAGCACCCTCAAGGTATCCTCGGAATTTATCCAACGCCCATACAACTGCTAGGGCTTCTCGTTCTGTTGTATGGTAATTACGCTCAGATGGGGATAACAACCTACTGGCATACTCAATTGGTCTTTCATCCTTAGGGGATTCCCCTTGAAGAAGGACTGCACCCAAAGCATATGCACTGGCATCTGTGCGGAGAACAAAGGGCTGATCAAATGCTGGTTGTACAAGAATAGGAGCTGACGATAAACTCTGCTTCAAATGTTCAAAAGCCGAGTTCTCCCTATCTTCCCATTGCCAACGACGGTTCTTCTTTGTTAGATCCGTTAGCGGTTGAGCTATATTAGAAAACTGAGGAATAAATTTTCTGAACCACGAACAAGTCTGTAAAAATGTCTTCAATTCCTTAAGGTTCGTAGGCGGTTTCATATCCATTACTGCTTGTACCTTAGACGGATCTGGCTCTATTCCTTCCGTTGTAATGACATGGCCTAAATAAGTGACCCTCTCTCTGGCGAACACACATTTTTCTCTATTGGCTTTTAAATTAAAAATGCGAAGTCGGTCAAATACCGCTTGCAGATCGACTAAGTGAGTTTCTAAATCCGGGGAAATAATTAACAAATCATCAAGATAAGCTATGACGCATACATCTTTTAAACCCGAACGAAAACGGTCCATCAAACGCTGGAATGTGGCCGGCGAATTCTTCAATCCGAAAGGCATGCGCCTAAACTGATAAGTCCCAAAAGGCGTAGTAAAAGCTGTCTTATGCCTATCTTCTATAGCCACATCTATTTGCCAATAACCAGCTTTCAAATCAATAGTGGACATAACACTATTAGCTTTAGTCGATTGTATCAAATCATCAATTACAGGAAGAGGATACTTGTCAGTCCTCGTAACACTATTTAATTTCCTGTAATCCACGCAGAAGCGTACGTCACCGTTCTTCTTCGGTACTAAAACTACGGGCGACGCCCATTCTGACTCAGCTTCTTCAATAATTTCTGCTTCGAGCATCTTGTCCAATTCGGAACGTATCATCTCCTTCTTTGCAGGTGTAACTCGATACGGTGGACTTGCAATGGGTAGAGCCTCTCCAGTATCAATTCTATGCACAGCGAATTGAGTAGTACCTCCCCCTGGCTGAAAAAGATCTCGGTTATCCAAGAGCAGAGAAGAAAGCTTACGACGCCCTTCTGGCGATAAATGGGTTCCCTCCCCCTTGCGGAGACCCACAGACGAGCAGGCTAAGTGATCAAGGTCCCGATAGACCTCAGTGCGCAACGGTTTACTAATATTAGAAAATTTCGAAAACCAAACGTTATTACCAAAGTCAAGTACCATGCCAGCATCGTTAATAAAATTCATGCCTAAAAGAGTTTCAGTAGCATGCGGTAACATTATAAACTGAACAGTAACAGTAATATCTAACACGGTAACCTTAACTCGCGCAACATCTACATTTTCCACACATACCCGCCCATCTGCATATTTAAGGTTAGTAACAATTTTCTCAAATTTATGACAATAATTATCTAAATGTTGCCTTAAGCTAACACTTCCTATAGAATGTCGAGCACCTGTGTCTATTATAGCCTTTCCTACTTCACCATAAATTTCTACATCTAACACTGGACGCACTCGCGGGTCTAACACTTCAGCACTGCCTAATGCAGACACTGATTGAAAAACAGGCGCAGTCGGCGCGATAGTCTTCGACTCTTTACACTTGGCGCAATTAGAACGCACTACACCTGGAGTACCACAACCGAAGCATGTTATTATTCTCGGTTTCATCTCAGGCGATTTCTGATCTGACTTAGCCTGTAAACGACCACACGCCGCTTTCAGATGACCATATTGCTTGCAATATGTACATTTAGGCTTATGGTAACTAGAAGCAGGAGTAACACTCGACGAAGAAGAGGCCTGGGACTCCCCTGACCTACGTGGTGGACGTTTCTCTTCTAAGATATCCTCCACACGTCTGGCTTCAGACAATAATTGCTCGAATGATGTGAATGATCCTCGTGGTACCTTCTCGCGTATTCTCTGATGAAGAAGGCCATAAATCATATCACACTGGACTTCCTCGCAAAGTGACCCAGGTGGTAATTGAGCAATAAGGGCTCTGGCCCTACAAACAAATATATCAGTGACTTCCTCACCCTGTTCTTTCTCAAACAGTAGACGATATATACGGTGC
>DWPV01000991.1:0-23164 GCA_018251915.1 Urbanus proteus proteus | reverse complement strand
TGCGTAATACGGCCTTGGAAGGTCGAAGGCGTTGGTCGCATTTTCATGGCCCAATTGATAGGCAAGTCATACAAAAAATATTAATTATTGTTTCAACAAATAAAAAATCATCAAAATTTCGACTCGACTTTGACGACCCTGGTAGGGCGATCATAACGCTCTGTCACCACTGGATTCCGGGTTCGATTCCCAGCCAGGCAGATATCGAAATGATGAATTTAGATTGTGTATTCGTCTTTGTGTGTCCATGGTACTTACGACACGGGAAACTCCTAGTGTGGGGCTATGAGCGAGAAATTGTTTAAAAAGAAACCGTAGTAATAATATCATGAACTAATAATAAGAATTCATCTGTAGTATTCATAGTTATCAAAATCCTATCTATATTATTCAGATAACAATTGTACTAACCTCTATATTTGGCAAATACAAAATGGATTGGCGAATGAATAAGTAGGTGCGCAGAATTGGCTTCGATAGGCGAGCTATGAATATTAAAGAGCTTGAAAGGTTATTTTAAATGATATTTGTTCTTTGGGTTATCATTTCAAATGTTTGGCAACTTTAGGCAGATTCAGGACTAACGGGTTCATATAAAAAAAATTACTGATTGGGTTAAATTTCTAAGGAAAGATCATGAAATAACATCTACTGAGTATGATGATATCTTCTATATCCATTCATCGGGATTTATGGGTTCCACTTCTGCGCAGAGGCCTCCCTAAATCTGGGTTTTTACCAATAGTCTCTATGTTTAATATGCATCGGTGGTGACTTAGATCACAATAGGTGTTAATGTTACGGAAAAGACGCTGCTACCCATCTCGTAGATTTTGTTCCATAGCCATCTCGAAGGTAGCCACGGAAAGACAAAAAATCCCTTTTACACTCATAGCCCCACTGTAGAATTCTGTTGTGTCGTGGGTTCCATGGACACATATACGAAACACCCAGACCCAGAACAGAAGTCATGATTCAGATTCTGATTCAGATCAGAAGTTCATCATTCAGATTTGTGTCTGGCCAGGAATCGAACCCAGGACCCAGCGCATCAGACAGGTATGGTAACCGTTCCGTGCGAGTCGTCGTCAACAGGAAGTTGTATTTATCACGAACCGATACAACAGAGTAAAGATGGCAGAACTCCATCCTCATCCATAGATGAGGATGGAATCTATAGACTAGTTATAACTAGTTATAACTAGTTTAAGTTCGAGGCTGTTTGAGGTTTGAACAAGAGTTGAATATAAACAAGGTCGGTCACGATCCAATAAATAGTTTAATGAAGCTTTTCCCAGATTTACTCCCGTTTCATATTGGACGTTTGAAATGTTTGAATATTTAATGGCGGTCGGTTGTACATAAGCAATTCCAATATTTGTGAATTCGGAATGCTGTTCCAATATTTTAATTAGTTTCGATTTATCTTGCTTAATAATGAAGGTTTGAATATTATGTAAATGTATTTTAGCTATCACATTTACCCACAGTTGGATATTGAACTATTCAATTCCCAGCCAGATGATGATGATGATGATGATTCTGAATGATGGATTTAGACATCGGTTCTGGGTCTGGGTGTTTGTGTAGTCGGCTTTGTGTGCCCATGGCACCCACAATACAGGAGAAAATCCTATGAGAGAAAGCGTTTATTATGATTATTATTGGACTTAAAAAGCAATCGCTTTTTTTCCCCTGTTTGTCACAGGAGGCGACAAAAGAATTATACCAGGAGGTGGACAGCAGCAACTTCCTGTGTAACATAAACACACAGGCACAGTGACTATTGCCTAAAACTTTCATTAAGGTAGACCGTTCAGAAGTGGACCTCGTAAGACTGATAGACACTCATACAGTTCCATTTTTAGGTGTGATAGAGGCTTAAGATCGATTCAACTTGAGCATCTCCATTATCGCAAAACCTGTAACTACTTAAAATTGGGGAATAATGCCTGCAGATTTTGGAATCTATTCGACTACTAGCCGCAATCATATTTTTATGTTCCACTGCTGGGCACGGGTCTTCCCACGACTGAGAGGCTTCAAGCGTACTCCACACTCCTTACTCGTACGTACGTACTCCTCCGCGTTAGTGGTCACCCTGTGTCGAATGTTTTCAAACTGCCCATAAGGCCTTCCACAATGTTTAACGACTGCTATCCAACGATAACTATCGGAATCGATAGCTTAACGAGCCCTCCGAAGCACGGAACGCTCATGACAATTTTGCCACTAGCGCTCACCCATCCATCTACCGACCACGCCCGATGTTGCTTAACTTTGTAGATTAAGATATACGCAAGGCTATGCGCGCTTCGACTAGTTACTTCTATGCCTAAATTACATCTAATGTAATCTTATCTTAACATTAATGCAGTACAGATAAAGCGTAATTATTATCTCGTATCTCGTATTGTAACAACTCATTAAGCCACAGTCGCTAGTTCCAAGTCATAGTTGCGCCATTTTGTTTTCATACCTTTGGGTACACCGGGGTAGGATCGGTTCCTTAATTCCTGTTTAAATTTAGCTATTACTATCATTTGACTGTTGGTAAGGCAAGTAGGGTTCTGAGTTCGATTCCCGGTCACAGTCATCTAAATGAAGAACTAAGATATTTTTGGGTCTGGGTGTTTTTGCACTCTTCCTTCTTCAATCAACTCATGATAGGTATTCCTGGAATTATGATACGTTTGTTTTAGATAAAATAGATTTATCTTTAGAATGATTCATTTTAGTTTTTTTCAAATCCGACGTGTGTTTGTTTGAAATGGAACAAACATTATTATTCCATGAAGATGTGAGAACAATTGTAATAAAAATTTTGGAATGAGTAATGAATTTCAAAACATTTCAAACGAGTAAAAAAATGATATAATAGAAATACCATCTTATCTGTGGTACATTGAAAATTTAGAATTGAATTCGTTATCTTCGTAGGTGGACCGTAATATATCTACATAATATATGCTAATTTGTGTAGAAGTATCTTCATCATCAGAAAGTAGATGTAAAAGAATGAATGAAAATAAACTAAACGAAAGATAGAATGTTGGCGAGAAAAACTCATATATTTGCACATATTTTACAAGACAAATGTTAGAAAAAAGTACTTTTTTTCTCTTATTTTTCTTTTTGCTTTAAAATAGGTTTCAATGCGCGTCGCCTACAGAAGACTTATATTATACTTTTATTCCGTCCTTCTACAAAAAGTCAGTATAAATCCATTATCAAAGAATCATCCAACGTTCCTAGTACCCATCCATTATATAATCCCTTACAAAATGCTCAGCTAATTCTATAGAAGCCTCCGCTAACTTTCAACCGATCGCGAACTAATCCTCAAAAGCTCTCAATACGAATGCAATCTAAACTTGCAGGCGCTTTATCTGAGCTTTCGCTAATGCATTATTGAAATATTCAATCTTAAAAGTTTCTTCCGTAGTCTTTCCTTATAAAATGCTGAGAAAACGCGACTAACAATGTCTTTCGTTCGTGTCTTTTTAAATTTTTACTATAAAAATAACATTTTTTTAAAGTATCTGTGTTACAAAATTCAATATTACAAATTCAGTATTATAAAATTCATGACAAAAATTGTTTTATAATTTTAATTTAAATATTTGATTCATTGTTGCACAATGTTTTTATGCTCATATAAAAGTCGTTAAAGAAATACAGGTTCTAAAGGTGAAATTCAATACAAAATTTTATTTAAATAGGCACGGTATTAGGGTTTTAATACGATATAGATTACTGTTCCTTTGTTATTTTGCTATTTGATTGAACTAATCTCAGAGATTGTGATTCTCACCAGCTTTAATGGTGGGGTTTTGTTTCGCCTTTTTAAAAAAGTTATTCAATTAGTAGTTAAAGATTTAGTTTCATTACAAAGAATTGTTTCTTAAATGTCCAGTCGCCGTCTTCTCATTACTTTTCTGACAAGTTCTTGCATAAAATAAAAACTGTAACAAAAAGTTTTAAGAAATACTTTTTAATTACATCAAAAGACGTCACCAGCACTGAAACAGAAACTAATTTAGAAGTTCCAACTTTCTTATCGAGAGTTGACATAGTATCGTTTATGAGTTACTTGCATCACTAACGCCAAGTAACGAATATAAGATAGCCAGGAGATAATTCTGAAAAAATCTCGTAAACACAACATAATAATTCATTGTATCGGAACTGGACACTGGTCATAGACCATCATGTAAGGTTACATTAAAGACGTTAATAGTAAAGCTGATAAAAACAAGAGAACAATTACCATCGTCTATCGCTATACTTTTGCGGTACAACAAGAGACTAAATATGCAAAATTTTCTCATTTTACTGTAGACGCCTCGACGACGAATGAAATCTGCATACATCTTGATCCCTGAATATAAGAGTGACGTTAAAGAAAATGAGAGAAAACTTGTAAGAATGGAAAATAAATATTATTAAAGCAATCAAAACAGCCATACTAAACTAATCTAAATATTTTAAGAAACTATCACTCGCATATTTTAATGGATTTTTATAAGAGAGAGAGAGAGAGATCTAGGAAAAAAATTCTTGCCACATAACAGCGTCTCGTGTATCTTATATATTATCAACAACCAATAGGAGTATTGACTATTACATAAAAGCCTTTACTAAAGAAGAACAATGTGCCCAGTAGTGAACCTCAAGAGGCTAATGAATGAATACCAACAGACAGTATTGACTACGTATCTAATTTATTTAATGTAAGTAGTTCAATTACAATAAATCCATTGAAGTATCCGTTGACTATATTAAACCAAAGTAACATAACAGACCGTAAAAATTTAGATCATAGCCTTAGACCATATTCCAAGACCGAATAAAAATCGAATCGCATTCGTACAGAATTTCTAAGTACATTACGTACCGTCGCTTCCGTTGAAACTCATACCGCACCTAATACCGTCCTTATAGCTTCGTATAGACTATCTTTTATAGCTTCTAGATAGATTTCTTCATCTTTTATAGCTGTTAGATATAAGCCTTCGCTATTCACTCGGAAATTCAGATCGAAATTCAATTTCTGCTGCAGAATATGTACGAGGCATTGCTTCCTATTCAACTGTATCTTTCAGATTTCCATGAGTCACCTTTTCTATTTCTGGTATAAAAGCTGCAAATATTATAAATTTAGCAAGATAGGAATAAGAATTCAGAGTGAATATCCGTTAAGCACAATGGAAACCATATGTAACGTTTTATTGCTATTATTTTTATTTTGAACGAGTTAAGTTTCAAATTCAAGGGATATACTTTCTTATTATTTGCCTATGCATTTCTCTTAATATGTATAATTTACGTCTGTATGTCAGTTAGTATGCTGTTGACAATTCTCAGTGCAGTTGTTTAGTTTTTTTTTAATTATATTTTGTCAAATTAAATTACCTTTCAGAGTAATATTCCTATTATTTTTAAAATATTATAAATCCTTAAAAAAGATTTTAAGATTAAGAAAATATTTAAAAACTTTAAACACAAAGATTTAAAACCTATTGTAGCCCAGCAGTGGGACAGCAACGCGTTGATAAAAAACCTGTCGCACATTTTTACGGAAAGTAAAACAATATTTCTAAAAAATATATTCAATCTACAACTACTACAGGAAATCGAAACATACTCAACGGAAGCGGAAGCGAACGGAAGAAGCATTGTGGATGTGACGTCACACGCAATATCCACGGCTGATAGGATATTTATTTGTAGAGCACCTGAAGCTCCAGGCAATTCTTATTTCCTTTAAAATGGTACGCCATTTTCCATTTTGCTGTAATTTGGACAGATTTGTTGGGCACATCTGAAAGGTTTCAATTTTCCTTATAGACGGTTGCGTCATTGTGCAGTAATGTTAATGTTTATACAGTATTTAGAATATAGGTATGATATATCTAGAAGTGAATTCATATAGGTACAGGGGATTTATGTAAAGTTAAATTCAGATACATTGCTGCTCCCGATGATTAAGATGGTCGCTTTGTAATATAAAATTGAGTGGACCACCACATGTCTTCGCAACTGCATAAGAAATAACATACACCTAAATCTACCACGGAAATATTTAAAAATTTAGATAAATATTTCCTTGGCTGGACGCTGAATTGTCTTTGACTAGCTTTTGCCCGCGGCTTCGCATGCCTCTCTGCTATGTAATGAATGTTATTATACATATAAACGTTCTTCTTGAATCACTCTATAAAACATATACAACGTAGCGTTGTGTTAAAGATCTAAGTATACATGGGGACAGACAGCGGACTTTGTTTCATATTATGTGATTGATGATGTGAGTGATAGTGATTATTAGGTAGTATTACGTGATCCAGAGACATTTTCAAAATCAAGTAACTGCACTAAAACATCCGAGCAATATTATCAATGACAGAAAAAATAGACAGATGAAACTAGGAACGAGGAACCGCCTAAATTATCATTTCCATACACCATCAAAGTAAACGTAACATCAATAACGAACAAAGAACTACCATAGGGATAAGTCTAGACCTGGCTAAATCCGGCGCGCTAATTCCGGCGCGGGAGCAACGCTCGCGAATATCAATGTCAACGACCAGCCCAGTGTTGTTGCGATGTGGACACAGTTGTATCTACCTGTGTGAAACCGATGTCGTGTCTTGACGAACTGTATGGAGTGGTCACCATGTCTGCAGGGGGTTACCGATTCGACCATATACATAGTTATGAGAATGATGAATAATCAATTTTTAGGGAATGAGACTACAATTTAGATGAAAAGTGAAACTGAACCGATGTCATGTATACTTGACGGACCATATAGAATGGTCACCATGCCGGGTCAGAGGACTCAGGGTTTGAACCGACCTAATAGATATCGGAATTATCAGCTTCATAATTAGAATACGATTAAGATTTCTATTTTTTTATTTTGCATTATTAACCCTAATCAATATCCGATTTGCTGACATTTAAGAAATTTTAGACTTCAGTCCGCACATTATATGTGTAGAAGATTCATGTTGAAACATTGTTCTATATGGAGTTATTTATAAATGTAACAGGCAGAAACTACTTACAAACAGGTGCATACTTCTTCACTAATATAATATTACAAAAGATATTACTATACGGTAATCGTACTTCATATAAACGATTCAGGTACTTGACCCTTTTAGTATGTTAGTATTTCATCTAGTGGGCGAATACAAAGCAAAAACAATCGCCGTAATGTTTGCGCTTTTAGTTACGTAATGCACCGGTATCTTGACGCTACGCTATAACACTTTCCTCCCGTTCCGCTCACAAAAACCACAAAAACCTGCACCAATCCATGTAAACTTAATTGCTATGACTTTACGTTCGCCTCCCTGCTTGATTGCCTCGCAAAAAGGTAGCGTGTATTTTAATTGCGAGCCACAAAACATATCGAACATGCAAATGTTTTTACCTTCTGTTTTATGAATGGTCTCAATGCACTGGCCGATGCGATGGACAAAAACGGCAATTTATAGCTCCCCATCCAATCACGAAAGAAAAATGACCGCTTTTTTGGCGTGACATATTGATTTTAGTTTTTAGCGCGGCAAATTGAGCAAGACAGAATGTCAGTCAACTTTTATTGATATGATCTGCAACTGAGTGTTATTTTTAAAATTAATTTACGTTTGTTGCACTTTCATTATGCAGAACATTATTATGTACAACAATATTGCAACATTACGTGTTATGTGAGTGACAACAACAAAACTTGATCTAACGATACAGTCTAAATGAATTTAAAAATTATAAATTGATCATTTTGTCTGTGATTACAAAATTCAAAGGAAAACAAGTTTTTTAAAACTAATCATAGCAACTGCTAAAATTAATTTAACTGAACTTTAATTTATAACTTTAGAGATTATAACTTTTAATCTTTATAAATATTATGTAAGAGATACTTATTACTTTAAGATCATCGGGAATGCGACTAGAAACTTGTCTGTTAATATTTACGATTATCTAAACATCGATTTATCTGATTTAATAACAAAACCCATGAACACCAATTTATTCTCCGAATATACCCGTCATTTATTCCGTAAAAACTTCCACTGTTAATTTCTTTTTTATATGCAAAACAAAAAATATTTAGTTCTGTCATTTGTGATTGTTATAACTAAAATAGTTTAATTTCATTTTTTGTAACGGACTATTAATGAACCTGTTACCGACTTAAAACCTCAATCTCATAAACATGCTGTTAATGAACCCACCACCTATTTAAAACATCTCGCAAACGTTCCGCAAGTGCGCCAACATTACAGCGACAATCTCATACATTCAAACCTTTACGACGTATAAAAACAAACATTTGAACCTGCCATAAAACAAGGAGACAACAGGAAGTGGCACGTGTGCGAATTGTGGCGACTACCAGTATGATCAGCTAAGCGCACTTAACGTCACTGCTTGCCAGACATTGACGCGTAAATTTTGTTTTGCGGGTAGTAATCTTTTTAAAACTTCGCAAATATGCATCGGTCATTGTTGATAAATAAAAATGCAGGTTTCTTAGTGGTAAGAATACGATAAGGTACTGATTTCTACGTGTTTTTTGTGTATACCGGTTCGGCTCGTATACCACTTCCTGTAGTCTCTTTCTTTCATACCTGCAACCGTTGACTCAGCCGCTATCTCGAATAACTTACTGTCATGATGTCACGTGACACATACCTGCAAAGAAAAAGAATTTTAAAACATGTTACGATTTGTGATAATGTTTTCGTGCAATTTTGGTAAAGGACTTTAATGAATATGTAAATATATTTAGACATACTATTTCTGTATACTTAGTTCTATAATTATATGACTATTTTAGACACTCTACGAGACACACACACGCAAAAATACAAAAATCCATAACTTCGTCTTTCTGACAGCATACCTATTGAAATGGTCTTCAATGACATTATGACATTAAATATTTTGTCTGTCTATGTTAATAAAACAAACATCTTTCTTCAGCTCCGTTTAAACGTAGATGAGAAATAAGACAGAAATTACAAAATTCCTCCCCTAATCGAAATAAAAGTGAAACAATTAATAAATGGCAATACCAATTCAATGTTTTTGCACGCTTCAAATTCAATTCATCCGCAATTATTTATGTGCACAATAAATTATCTCATTTCGAGTTCAGGCTGTTACAGTCATGACAAATACAAAACGATATCTGTTTTTTGTTGGTTCTTTTTTGCTCTCATTAATTCATAGAAAATGCGGGTACGGTGCTACCAATACTAATCGGTCAGAGTATGCTTAATCGTTTTTGCATTTGCGATTAGCCAGCGATTATAACTGACTTCGATAATTGTTTTTTTGTTTCTGTATTACATGAAAAGATCTTCTTACATAGATATTAATTTTCTGTTATCACCATTGATTGAAAAACTGTACTAGAATCGAAAAGAAAGCCTAAAAGAAGACTCAGGAAAAGAAGCATCAATATAACTTTTTTTGCTGGGCATAAGAAATTAATAGTTATTACAAATAGTTTAATCGTATTATTAACATTTGTCTTTCCGACACTTTAACTAAGTCAGACACAATTACTATCATTTTTTCTTCAGACAAATGCGACATTATTGACAATTTGACATTTAGCGAATCTAAAGCCAGGTCAACAAGGCGCTCCACACGCGACTAATTTGTCAGTCTCACGCGTGACTAACGGCCATTCGCACCTAATCTTTTAATCAACGACAGAATTTGCAATTCCAGTGGCGACAGACTTACAACGCAAAATTTTAACGTTTGCCCAATTTAACTGCTATTCTGATTGAATATTCAATTTCCGTTTATTAAATGAGCTAGAACATCATGCTAGATATTAGACTATATGAACCATCACCACGGCTATGATTGTTGTGTAAGATTGTTGTCCAGTTGTCCACACTGCTTAGTAAGTTTAAAATTTGTAGACTTCGCATAGTTTGGAAAAAGTATGATCTTTTAGGAATACAATCAGGTTTTATTCCTAAGAATTCTATATTAAAACAGCAACATTGAACATTATTCTTTGAAGTTTGTGGAGTATGCCAAGTATATTTTAAAGGTAAAGTATAGTTTAAAGGTCTAAATCTCTATTTAGTTCGATTCCGGCGCCCCCACCGCCACACCTATTTCTGTCTAATAACAGCAGTGTTAAGCACTGCTGTGTTCTGGTCTCAAGGGTATGGTTAGAGAGACATACTTATCAAAGGCGTTCCAGTTCTGCCCTTTGGGGTAGCAACGCATGCGTGGTCAATCTCAGGTAGAACCTTGATCTTATCTGGGGTTGATTACAGATGTCCGCCAATCAGTGGCCACTTACGATCAGGTGAACTGCATGCTCCTGTACTACTTCAATCATTAAACTCCTCAAACAGAATAATGTTAGATGTATAGGAACATAGCAACACACACACACATAGCAACACATCCGTGACCGACTTCAAGTACATCAAAGCCAATTTGAAAAAACGTGGAACTGGAGATAAATCAAACGAATTTCTATAAAGCTAACCCGATTCACACAAATTCCTACATTGGGAGCATCCATTCAAACTTCGCTATTGAACTCGTATGGACACAAAACGGATAGCCCTGGAAAGGGCCCTCGAATTGAAAACTATTCCAATTTCAGACCCTCGTCGGAACCTAGCGAACGAGCTTTTTCTCTTTATTTCCACCACTCGCCTTTTTTGTCAGTATTCTGACATATTCGGTTCGAGTTTTTTTTCTATTTTTCTGTAGGATTTTATATAGGGCTTCCGCATGCTTGCTTTCTTTTTTTACAGTGCTACTAGGTACAAGTGTAAAACAACAGAAGCCGAATATCATACCATAGGCTAGTTGATATATGCTATATGATATTCCACTTCTCACTCTTTTTTTAATATATCATGGAAGTTGCCAAAGAGAATGCAGTCCACCTGATGGTAAGTGACCACTGCCACCCTTGGACATCTGTAATCAACTCCAGATAAGATGCAGGTCCTTCTTGAGTTTGACTACAGATGCGTTGCTACCCCTGAGGACTGAGTTGGAACGCCTCGAATAAGTATGTCTCTCTTACCACACCCTTAATGGGCGGCACCACCGCCCAATAAGTGTGGCGGTGGTGCCGCCGGAGTCAAACTACATAGACTTCTATTACCTTAAAATGTCCTTAAGATGTCCAGGGTTCATATGGATTAATTGTCAATTGATAGACAAAACACACCTTTGATATCTTTTCGTAGAAAACACAGCTATATAGGTAACCTCTTAATATTTTCCTGCACCATTACGTAATAATAAATTTCGAATACATATGACCTTATATCGCACATACGCCCGTACCAGAACAATTTGCGACAAGACAACGTTTTTCTGCAATTTCAACACAACCCAGACATTTTATAGAGCGTAATGTACACGACCATTCATTGCACAAGTTGCAAAGACAGTTTCTTTTTCTCAACGCTCTAAGGAAGATGCAGAGATAATGCAGGACGTGGCCTCAGGACATGCAATGTCTCACGCAACATCTCTTTCTGTACAGAATTGTTGTTATTGTATAACAGTCATTAAACTTGGTCATTTTAATTATGGACAGTCTGAAGACATGCCAAACCAATATCCTGTACTTAAAAAGTTATGTGTAATTCTTCAATGGCCTTTCTGTACCTTCAGGTTTTATTTGCTTTTTTTATTAAGGTACACAATACGGCATAATTTGGACTTTTGAGCAAATTTGTCCATCCAACTAGGATCAATGTCTTCTTTGAGCTGTATTTATCTTCATTTGATATAACAGAAAATCGAATAAATACAACAATACTTTTAACTGAAACGTGTGATCATTTAACTATTATTTATTGTGGTGATTAACTTCGACTTTCAGCAGCCATAATTAATTACCCAGTGTCAATTCCGACCATAGAAGCAGTCAAAGCAGTTCACAAAGATAAAGTCCACATAAAACAGGAAAAACCAGAAAAATAAAGCCAGACTTTGGTTCTCTAATGAAAATTGCGGAACAGAGGACTCGATGTCTTTTTGCAAATATAGACAAAAGGGTGCAGTTTCTAATTTTCGTGGTACCTTGAACAATAGTCTGGTGGAAAGGGCAGATTGTCCGCTGTACTTTCACCCAGAAGCAGACAGACGTTCAATATTTTGTATATAGATAGTCTGAAATGATCTCCACTTTTTTGTTGACATTAATGTTTTGGAAAGGTTTTGTATTGATTGTTTCATCTCCACTGCTAAGTCTTCAAAACTGCTACACTTCTCTTCGATGTTTCGCTCAGTGATCTTCTATTAAAATCCATAGAAAGCAAGGGAATTTTGGTATTCGAAAATGATACTGGAGTATCGATATCGTGTACTTCTTCAAGAATATATTATGTTAACTCCGGATAAAAGAGAGTAAATAATATCAGCGGTTCATCACAGATAAATAAAAAAAACGCTTCACACTCATAGCCCCACACTAGGATTCCCTGTGTCGTGGGTGCCATGGACAACACACAAGACAAGGACACACACCCAGACCAAGAACGGAAATTTAAACCATCATTCA
The DNA here is from genome assembly GCA_018251915.1 of Urbanus proteus proteus. Lineage (NCBI taxonomy): Eukaryota > Metazoa > Arthropoda > Insecta > Lepidoptera > Hesperiidae > Urbanus > Urbanus proteus. The sequence goes on along the minus strand of DWPV01000991.1, from coordinate 10,575 downwards.
AATTTCCATCGCTGGTAATCGATCCCAGGACCCTCGGATTAGCGCCCCGACGTGTTAACCTGCGTCATCCGGGTCGTCAGATGCGTTGCTACCCGTAAGGTTTTTGTTAAAATGTCTGTTTTGTAACCAAATTTCAATACCGTATGCATGTGTATAATTAATTTACCAGGCACATCACTAATAAACAGAAACAATAGATTCACTTTACGATACTGTTCGCATAATTATCGTAGCGTGAAATTTGATTATCAATTTTAATTAAACGTCATATTGTTCGACGACTAGGCTCGTAGATGAAAACTTAATTATGTTCGCAACTTGAACAGTTTTCAAGACAACTAATTAGTAATTAAAATGTACAAAGAATTTGAGGTGTATTTGTTTTATCATTATTATGAACAAACTAGCTGATGCCCACGGTTTCACCCGCGTTAAAGTGTGTAAAAATATAAGTGATATCCGACTGTATTACGCTCATGTTACGCCTTAGACATTCAGCTAACTTTCAGTGAAGGTTCCGTCAAAATCGGTCCAACTGTTTAGAAGATCCTCAGCCAAACAAACAGACAGATAGACATTATTTGCATTTCTGTTATAGGTATCGTGTATACTTTGAAACATATTTTGAAATCACAAAGAGACACTTCAATTTTATTATGTATGTTAATGTTAATGTTTTCTTCATAAAGTAAGCAAGTGATAATTATTTTTATACGTATACATATGTTTTTAAAAGATCGGAAGATATGGAATCCAAACTCAGACTTCCAGTTTAAGACGCCAAATTATAAACTACCTTCTAAGCTATTACCGTAGTAAATATAAATACCTACTACAATTGTAATTTCAAATATGTGCCGCTGCCTCTATTAATATCAATGAACGATTTAAATTTCGGTAACTTTTATTACATATCCTACTTTCTTTTCCAATCGAGTTTAGTTAAAAACTACACCAACAATGTATATTGCATCCATATATGGTAAGTAAGAGTCGTTTGAAAGAAATTACAAATAAACTACTCAGATATAATTGACGGGTGACAACTACATTGAACGAAATATTCGCAGATTAATTAACCGATGAATTGTAAATTGCTTGTTTCTTCATTTTGTTCCTCGTTTAATTGGTCTGTTCGTTATTAAAACGTAACATATGTACATAAATGCATATAAAAGATATATGAATAAGTTTTAAATAACACTTGGGATATTTATTGAACAAATCTTTTATTTGTTTTTTTTTGTCAGTCAGTCAGTTTGTGAGTCATCGCTTGTTGGACCGATATCTCTGCTCTAGTGTTTCGGCAGTGTTCCGGGTTCGACCCCCGGAATGATTATGAAAATTATGAATTTTCTTGCCTGTTGTGGGTCTGTGGGTTCTACCACCTTTGACCCAATATGAAAAGCCTTAAGTAAGAAAACCTGATCATTTGCTTAGAGATCTACTTATAAATATGACATCAAAGAGCAGTAGAACATACAACGTTCCAACTTAGTAAACTATTGTCCTGACATCGGCTACTTCATAAAGCGCTATATCTGTCCCTTTCATCTATTTCCCCTATTTCCGTCCTCTCGCTCTGACAGCTCGATACAATCTCGACGTTTATTTCCGTCACAGAAACAAGACAATGCGACTAGGGTTGGCAACTATACGTTTTTTAAATTATGATGTACGACTGAAACTGTCTGCAAGGCCTAAGCTGGTATTCTAAAGGTATTTCGCAGAATAATGATGTTTCGATCAATTTGGCCATCTATTTTTCTTTACTACTACGGTACTTTTTTCGTGTATTTTTTCAACTACATACCACACAGATGTGGTTTACCTTGAAGAATAAGTTGGGACGCCTCGAATATCAATCTCATCCTTAAAATACTTTTAACACTACTGTTATGAGAAAGCAATAGAGCTGGTTGGGCCACCAAACTTCAAACCACTGTTAAACTGTTATAATGTCAACTTCGTTAAGCTAAATAGTGTTACCTTTGCAATTAAAATTCCCATCTTCGCGATATAAGAGGCAGCCCTACTCATACACCGTGTACATGAGTCAGCATTGTGAGCTCTATTGTTTGTGTTGTTCTTCCTATAGACCATTATAACTACATAAAGAGAGGAAGCGAACTGAATAAGTGATGCTTCTACTATGCAACTCTTTATATCCTACTGCTAGGCTTTGGCTAGGAGAGAACACTGGAGTTTGTTTTACTATACTCCAAAGCGTGGTAGAAGAATATACAGGTTAATGGTAACAAGAATAGGGCTACGGTAGCCCCTGCCTATCGTAAGAGGAGACTAAAAGGGGGCTTCCAGGGTTGCGGGCGGCAAGAGTGGCAGCTCTAACTGTCCATTTAGCGGCCCCGAGAAGGACGGTGGTACATGTGGTCGCATATAATCGTACACCTGACGGTGCGACGAGAGGAGCGCTCACCTAATGGGGCAACGCGCTCTGTGGACACCGTCTGGCGTTCCTTACTGAGACCTCGGAATACTCATCACAGCGCCAAGGACCGCCACTGCGGGTTTTTAGTGCAGAAAAAATCCTACATAACTCACCATCGCTCCCGAAGCGTCGGGTACCTTTTGAAGGTTTCCACTTCAAAAAAAAGGTTAATGGTTGGTAAATCGGCATCGGTGTTCAAAAACGAAGACATCAGAATATGTATAACGATTTGTTCTTCTAGACAATTTTCTGAGAAGTTGTCTGCTATTTTGTTCAAGATCGGACCCAAGACCCGAGACCAAGACCCAATAATATTTGTTTATTTTCCGTGAACTTTATAAATCCGTTAAAATTTCAGATGCGCCCGAAAATACTCCTCTATTTCACAGTACTGATAGCATTGCGATCGAATGGAACAACTGGCTTATTTAATATTTCGGGCGGACTTAAACCCATATGGGATTTAGCTGTCAGACCGTTTTACCTAGATCCCGTCCGGAATGAATAGCCGTAAAAGCATTAAAGCTAGAAAGTATCCAAAACTTTCAATGAAAATAAACATTTGATTCATATTAAATAAATCCGGTTTAGGACTATTATAATTGAAGAAGTCGCAGATGTTCTTTGAGGAGTACCTAAAAATATCAGTAATACTACGTCCTATTTTGCTGCTTAAATAAAATTACATAACAACCCTCACATTATAAATTCAACTTAATAACACTAAGCAGATGTAAAATGTGTGCCGTGTCATAATGAGGTCCTAAAAGATTATAAAGAAAATGTACTTTAAAGAGGCAGCTAGTTCTTTTAAACGAACATTTCCCCTTTATATGAATTTTACACTCGTTCGCTCCACGGACGCCTTTCAGAAGCACATTGTTGAGAAATAACTAGCTCCAGTTCATAATTCCATACAAAAGACGGGAAAATAACTAAAGAATTATTTACTAAGTTGAAATTTTCATTGTCATTAATATTAAATAGGTTTACTGCTTCGTTATTCTGGACTCAAACATTATAAGCTATGCTAAGAGCATTTTGGAGTTAAAAGCTTAAGACTTGGGAGTTTAAACTTGATTTTATAAGAGTTTAAGCATTTTTAGTGTTTTTAACAAAGAGTTAAAATTTTATAGAAAACGCTAAAAGCCACATACATCATTTCTCACTCAAAAAAACAAGATCATTGGAAATATATTTCTTCGCTTTTTAGACACAATAGCAGATTGAATTCGCCATTAGATCTGCACATATATCTAGGTCAGATTATTTCAAAATGTATAACATAATGTAGATTTTAAATCCAGTAACGTCAATAAACCTCCTGGGAGGAATCAAAGATTTTCTTAGCGAATGCTTTAGAAACTAGAAACGCCTTTAACTTTTGTCTTTGAAATCACGCTGGCAACTCCTTTGAGAGTAAACGTAGCCAAGCGAGCTTTCAATTTATTTCCTTTTTAATTTTCCTTTTCAGTTTACCTATACTAGTAAATGAAAGAATAATTTAAATTATTTTATATTTTTACAGTGTTTTTAATTTAAGGTTCTGGTCAAATAGGAATTGGTAGACTTCACGCATCTATTTTCAAAGATTTTTTGGACGTATAATACGTTTCTACTCGATGTTTATCGTCACTATGCCGTACCGTTACCGTACCGCTTTTTTACTTGGAAAAGGCAAATACATTCCTGAATTTGAATCTCTTCCTATTCTCTTCAATTACGGACTCCATAGTGTTAAATTATTTTTAAATACATTTTAAACATTATTACCTATCCTATTAGCTAATCTTATATTTTCATCAAATTTTCCCAATCTCAACCTCTTTTCTATTAAACCAAGTCCCGCCTTCCATCTAAAGGTGCAATTCACTTAATTCTAAATTTAGTTTAACTTTAACTTTACCAGCATCACACCCATGTCGTGATTGCAATGTTCGTGTCTAGTGGCCATTCAGCTCAAACGGTATGCAGTGTTTTAAATTTTAAACCACCGACCGGTATCCGTATTTTACTTAACCTTTCTCTAAGGTTAGGTTCTGTTGTTGCTTTTTAGTAACGGTAGAAATTAAATGTGCTATTTTATTGTGCTGATGTAATTCTCAAGAACAGTTTTTAAATTTTTATCTCCTTCTGTTTTAATAAAATTAACAATCGAGTCTGAAGTCCACGTAATACGAATAATAGGTAGACATTACGGATTATTCTTGAGGACTCCGTGTTTCCATCTTACCTATCATCCTTTCAAAAATAACTTAAAATCCTTTTATTCAATAATTACAACAGAAAGTATATAAAATGTATTTTTTTCCATCCGAAGTAACTCAATCTGATTCCTCTCTCGGAGTTATCTTTTCGGAACATGAATCAAGTGTGACTAAAATGATGTGTAATCTCAAATCTATTTCCGATCCTAAATCAGCTTCACAAAAATGATTTCAATTTATATGCTTCATTTCACATACAGTTTTCGTTTCTTTTCCTTTTACTTTCTTCAATAACATTTTGTACACAGTTATACACAAAGAATATTTCCGTAACGTATATTCAATTTAACTAAAGTTAGTTTTCATTAAAAATATATTTTCTGCGGTCTACCATTTTAAACGTATTTGCTTTTCTTCAATAAAATATTTTATTTCTCCGAGAACGTAAAAGGTAAACGAATTGCTTAGTTCAAAAAATAAAAGACATTGAAATCCTAGAGTTGCTCGTATTTCTGGGATCCTAGTACGTATTTGTCGGCGTGTTGGCACCATCACACTTATTGACATTTGATATTTAGCTATCTATACAAATAAATAAAATTGAAGTGTCTGTTTGTGATTTCAAACATATAACATTTTTTTACTCAATACATATAAAAGATACAATACATATACACGATACCTATAACGAAAATGCAATTATTTTTTTTTGTCTGTCTGTCTGTCTGTTTGGCTGAGCTAAGTTTCTAAACGGCTGAACCGATTTTGACGGGACTTTCACTGGCAGATAGCTGAAGTAATAAGGCGTAACATAGGCTACTTAAATTTTCGAAAAAAGCATTAGCGCGCGCGCCTCGTGCACGCGGGCCCCCTCGCGGGAGCGCGGAATGTTACCTATGTGTAGATAAATATTCCTTTTTACTTTTACGGGTGAAACCGCGGGGTTCAGCTAGTTTCTAATAAATACAAATGGCTTGCCGCCCATATATTCAATCGATACCCTCAATGCGCCACCTCGTCCGATGGAACCAAATCGAATCTACCTGTCCCACTTCTACGTTCACGCATACATTCCACATATTGCCTTTGCTAACAAGGCCATTCCGTTTGACATTTAAAACGGGACTTCGACATTTTGGTGTATCGGTTTTTTATTTGCGAATGCGGTGAAATGTCCTTCTGACTCTCGCAAAAAGAGCTTGACAGTGGGACAGAAAAGTTTGAGTATGATCTAAAATATATTTAAGATGAAGAACAAGTTTGTTTAAAAACGAAAGGTTTTTTGTTGATCACAAAACCAAAGTTTTTCAGAAAAGTTATTTTCTCAAACTTTTTTACTGTTAGTGTTTAGTTACCTAATGTAATCCAAAAAGATTGCTAGTTTGCAAAAATTGGACGACCTTGACATACATATTTCATTATCATTACAAGTGTAGCACGACAAAACAGGACTTCTTTTGCAAAAAATAAAGTATTTTTCCGCCCGACATTCATCTACGCTATACGCTGTATCTACGCTGACGCTACGACGAAGCCATACAATAAATCAGTTCCGTTTAAAACAACGTATGATCAGTCTATCCTATAGAGTTACGAGTACATTTTTAAATTAGTGTGCCCACTTGCAATCTTCAAAATCTAAACTAAACGTAACTAGATTTGTTCGCCCACACACAATTTTAATCGACATCCAATTAAATTTAAAAAGGAAGTTCTCATTTTGAATACTTAAATTAATTAGTTGCAAATATTTATTTGCATTAAAATGTCAAATCGTCTCATATGTATCTGTTAGCATTTTCGAATAATAATAATATAATTGCATGAGTGAAGAGAGTTATGGTCATTGATCTGTTTAAGATTTTTTTTAATCTCAAGTTTTAGGTTTTTTTATTGATAGATTAAATCCTGTCATAAATTATTGAACAGAACAGAATTTAATATCAAACAGAAAAAGTGCATGGAATTTAAACCTCAAGACTAACTTGAGAGAGTCTTTAGTTTTTAGTTACATTGTGATCCATCTATATGATTCTATGAAACAGAGCATTTTAGATTCATCCGTATGACTCAAAATTATTTTTACTTATTAATACAAATAAAATAGCATAGCATTGCTCAATGTTCTATGTAATTCACATCATCTCATCTCTGCGTTAGATGTTCGTCATATTTGCAGACAGTTTTTATACAAACGTTAGTATAAGTGGAAAAGAAAGTTCATAACTTTGGCCCATTAATCTTTTCCATGTTATATTATCATTCTGGAACTATGCCCAAAAAACTTGCTCTAAGTTGTTGGTAGAGGTCCAGACACATAAAAAGATGAAAACGAGAGACATTAATTCTGATCATGATTTATTAGAAGATAACTTTTTGTACATAAGTCAATGATGTGAATGTCCTTGTCATTGATGGAAATAAACATTTTTTTATTGCATTGCTCTTATAACCCACTTTTATAATCTACTTTTAGGCTCAGTTCCTGCCACACAACTAAGAAAATCACTAAAGAGTAAGTGATGCTCACTATCAAATCTTAGCAAGTATCTAGAGTATACCAATCCAACATAGTTCCGCGTGATGGAGGGAGCACAGAAAACATATAACAGAAGAAATACAGATCTGGATACTTTTCTAGATACAGATCCAGCAGTTGAACATAAATAGATGAATGAAAACGTTATGTAGAAAGATAACTATAGTGACGTTTTGATTAAATAAGTGTTGGTATAAGTCCTTCATTACAATTCTATCTTTACAAGCACACAAGGAGACACAAAGACAAATTCGAAAGCATTCAGAATCATCTAAGTCGCCCTAATTGTTATTCGTGCACGGACACTGCTTCACGTGGGTCGTCAAAGTGGTCAAATAACTAGATCAAACTGCTTCAATCTTAAGAGTATTCAGAAAGCCTAAACCTAAAACGGACTCCAGAGAAGCAATAATTCAAAGCAACTTATCTCGTAACGGACGATATTTCAAACAACACAAGACAAGTTTCACCGCAGCAGCTAAACCAACTTTACGCCAACCGGAGATTCTCATCAAAAGATTTATAGTGCAAAATTCCATTGCTTCAAACAAAGGAATTCTGCAATAACACTAAAACTGAAATAATCCACTTGTTTCACAGAGAATAGGTGTTGGGAAAGCGACAGATACTCTCCGCAATAAAGGAAATAGAAATAAAGAATGTAGAAGAAGATAGCGTAGCCAGATAAAACCCGCACAATCGAATAAACTGATACAACGATTTTTGCTATCTAATACTAACATAAATTCATAATAGATTTGAAATAAAAAAAATGTCCATGCACTAGAATTACTTCTTGAAATGATAATCCCAAACGACAGAACGACAGTGCTCGTCACTGCTGTATCAGAAAGAAGTAGATGACGGGGATATTGGGATAGAATCATAGAATGTTTTACCATTGAATAGTAAAAGTTTTTCGTAACTAGCATACAAAAACAGTTTCCCAAAGAAAACTAAAGCAATATGAGAATAGCAAACGTAGTTTAGTTTATCGAATGATCCTTAGATAACGCTTAGTGATCCCTTTTTTATTGCCTCGTAACGTTAGACAATTGAATTTTGGTAGTCGTACGTGTTCAAAGGTTGACCTTGATTCAATAAAGACGTGTTTAAAGATATTTCAATGAATATTTTTTGTTTAGGAATAAATATTACATAATGGAATATTCTGGCTGAGAGTTCTCCAAAACTTTTCGAAGATGTGGAATGTGTACCAAATCATAACCTTCCAAGTGAAAATTTTCTCACCCTTATAGGACGTAATATAAAACAATACAGTAACAGCAGTACAGTACAAAAATAATATCAAAGGTTTTGGAAATAAAATAAGGAACAGTTGCATCAACAGTTTTTTTTTTAAATAAATATGAAAATTGTCAATCATTAAATAAAAAAAAAAAGTTACGTGAAGCCATATTTCAAAGACATGAGATATGTCTATCGAGTCATTTCTCAAGAATAGGAAATGAAGTATAAAGAAGTTTAGTCAACTTAGGTATCATGAAATTATTGTTCTAATACGTTCAATTTTCAGAAATCATAACAATCGAATCACAACTAAAACTCCTAGATGAAAACTAGATATACTGATCATAAAATATGAAGAAGTTGAAATATGTAAGTCTATTCAACAACTTAAAACGACAGAAACTTTAATTAAATCCCTATCTTCGTCCGTCGTGAACGAAATGCAATTATCTCTCGAAGGCTCCAATATTAAAGTCTACATTCTAACTATAGAATCCTTGACGGTCTGAAGACTGACTAGATATTGCCCATTTCCATAGGATAATCTCCTAACTCTGAGGGATTACATAAACTTCGGGGCCCAATATTCGAGATATTTCCATATCCCTGCCTAAGGGACTTGTTGAAATTCATCTGAATAGCTAGCGGAGCGAAGAAAGTATTTTTGAACCCACTTCAAAAAGAGGTATTATTAACATTTTCTTACATTTTACGAACCTATTCACTCGGTGGCCTGATTTCAAGTTATTTTTGCTTTGTTATTGCTTATTATTATACTTTTTTTTTCTTCGTGCTACACTAATACGAATATTTTTTAATATTTGGTTTTTACTTTTACTTTTAAAACCGTAGTTATCAGTAAACGTACCAAAACTTTAATTCAGAATATCAATGCTTATAGCTCATCGCTCATCCGATCCTGGTAGCAAAAGTTCAAGAAAATTGAAGATCCGATCGTATTGATTATGCTCTATCCTCTTGGAGCAGCTGTAATGAAAAACAATTCCAACGGTGAATCGAGAAATATATTTTTAGTTTTCAGAGACTACGATTGTACTAGTATTTATTCATAACAATGCCTCAACAAAATGATATTCTATTGATACCACAGCTATAACGATTTATGCCTTATAATATTTAGCACCACTGTTTTCTAGTTTTAACAGTAGTACAACTTTACCAACGTAGACACACTTACATGACGTACCTACTCTAATGTCGTCAAGAGCAGGACTAGAATTATTATCTATGGTCTACCTCAGACATTCAATTCTAATTGGATCTGAACTCTGATTACTGGTATCGAAAAGCAACTAAATTTACCATTAGACAGTCTTTCTTTACTTGGTTATTTCAATTTTATCAATAAGACACGATTTCCATAAAATTAATTTTGGACATTCATTTTAAGTTTCGAAACTAAATTCAAAATCAAGTTACGTTTCTTTTCAATATATTTATTATTATGCCCATTGTCGTTCCCACTTACTATTAGATGTACCATTTAACACATCCATTGCATAACTACATTTGTCGGTGGTGAAACATACTCCTAAATCGGCCAATTTGCATCGCGGCTCGGAATTAGATTTGCGACAAGCCGACGCCGTGCGTGCGTCACCCGAGCCGACGACCCCAGTACGGGTAATTTTGTTTTGAGTTTGCGAATGTGACAAATAAACCAAAAAGATGGACTTAACTTCTTGAACTAATGTCCAAAGACAAAATTCTGTCTATTTGTGTAATATCCTTGAGTTGCCGCGACTGTAAAGGATCTCAATAGATAGATAAGAATAGATAGATCTCAAAGTTAAATATTGGATACTGTCGGGAATTGGATGAGAGACCGCGAATATAGAAGTAACAAATGACCATCTAGTCAAATTAATAGTGGCCACTATAGCCTATAGACATAATAAATCTTAGAAAGGATTTGAATAGACGACTAGTTTAACAAATTTGGATATTCAGTTCGAAAAAATCTTCAATGAATCGTTACATTGTTTAACAACTCAATTATCTCTTAAAATCGAAAAGTGTTTTTATAATGTCATGGTGGTCAATCACTGACATAAGTGGATTGTGTTTTATTGCAATGTTAAGCAAGATATTATTTCTTTTTTGATCTC
>DWPV01000990.1:0-23165 GCA_018251915.1 Urbanus proteus proteus | reverse complement strand
GACAGACGGACAGACAGCGGAGGCTTAGTAATAGGGTTCCGTTTTTACCCTTTGGGTACGGAACCCTAAAAACAACACAAGTTGGGGAGAATGATATGTCAAAAACTATAAATAACAAAACAAAATATGTTTACTTTTCAACTCTCAAAAATGTGTTAAGTATAGCATTTTAAGTAAATACTCCGACAACTGCTAGTATTTTTAAGTTTAATTTCTATATCTATTTCTTTTCGTATTTCTGCTCTAGTCGAGGATTAAGTTTGATAAAATTAATATAGTTGCCAAATTAATTTATTTGGTCGCAATATATTGGTGATAATTGCAATGATTATAGATAGGGCTCATCATCCCTATCCATGTAACCAAATTTAGAAAAGTATGCGCATACATACATACATACTTTTATGAGAAATAAAATTCTTTGAACTGATACATTGGCTCTAGATTGAATTCACTGACTATAACTCCCATTGCCCACTCAACACTAACAAAAAAATAAAATAAAGCCAGCCACTCACGTGAGCACCGATATCTCCGCGTCGGCGAGCTCCCTCACGATGGGCACGATGAGATCGTGGTGCGTGAACAGCCGCACCAGGGGCTGCGCGGCGTCCGTCTTGCTCGACACTATCTCGCCGAGGATGTACACCGCCGACGCCACTATTGGCTGGGGAGATTGATAAAAATGTTAGATTATGTCCACAATTGCACACGAGTACATAAATCCATTGGTTAGTATCAAGGCAGTCGGCATAATTTTCAAAATAGCAGGACGTCGCGAAAGTATTTATTAATTTTAGCGTGGTATTTGTTTGTCTGATAAAAATATCAAGTTTCTATTTATTAACGATCTGGAGCAAGTACTATGTATCATCTTTAGGAATTTAATTCTAATTATATGTATCAAAGAAAGTAACACTAAATATACAGAACAGACAAAGATAAATATGTAAATATTTATTAATCTAAATTATACGTTCTGTAATTCACATCTATAATTTTGAATGCCTTATACAAATTAGAAATTGGTATTCATTGACACAAACGTCGCGCCCCACCACAGGGCACCACCAACACGCGACTGTTATGCGACAATACTCGCCGATCACACACGAATAAGGTCAAATACAACATGTAAATAACCTACTCAGGTGTATTCGTTCCATGAGTTTGTATTCGTGTGTGACGTTACATACTCATCATTCTTCGGCAAGTAACTCGGCAAACTGTTCGCGTTCAAAATGTTACATACCACAGAACCAAAGCAGAGACCCTCAACGCACCTTCTGGTTGACGCTCCTAAGGAACAACTCCTCGAGCTGGCGGTAGTGCTCGAGCGGGAACACGTGGTCCACCGTGTACTGCAGCAGTAGCCTCAGCGAGCCGAGCGTCGCGCTGCCCGCCGCCGACAGCCGCGTGCCCGGCGGCGTCGCGCCCCGCGAGAGGGCGCCGCCAGCGCGCGACGTTAGGAAGAACCTGCAAGTTGTTGATGAGCCGTTAAAAAATTATACGATACGGTTTTGCCACATCAACAACGATTTAGGTATGTGGGCAAAAATGCCTGAATTATAATAAAGCAAAAGTTGGGCCAATGAATTCTTGACAATTTAGAAATCCAACAGTTGAGTTAAACTTTAACAACAGTTGATCAGTTGCAATTAACCATGAATTACCTATAGTAATGGAGAAATACGCAATGGGTAGTTAACATAGTTTAATGTAAGTATTAGTAGGACTTGGACTCAACAATAAAATAATAACAGTAATCTTGAAACGTTAACTTGAAGTATTATTGAACTATAGAATAATTTCGTCATGAAATAGCGAGTGAATACACTTTTGCACACAAAATACACTTACCAAGCTAATAAAGGCGCTGGCGCAGATTGCCTTAACTGTATTCTTACTTCACCTAGGAACACAGGCGTAGCTGCGTCGTGCCATACGGACACTCTGGCCTCGCAAGCCACACCTGCCTGCAACATTAGTATTCACAATTACATACAATCGATTTGGGTATCTAAAATGTATCTCAATCTTGCACTACTATAACTTACCGATTGAGAACCATCCTTATCTTTCGGATCAGCCTCCATGACGAGATCAAAACAGAAAATTTCATCAAACTGAGGATTGACTGTTTTCTTTTTTGGCTTCGTGCGTCTTTCTACTCTCCGTCCGTTCGAGTACAACAACGTGACGAGAGCGAACGGGTCGCACTGGCCGTTCTTTGTTGTGAGCTCCGAGCATTCGAGCACGCGTAGTCTCAACGTGTCAGGTCCTACGCGCGCTGCACAATGTCTCTCGGGGTCCGACCAGTAGTCGGCGGCGGTGGGTGTGCACGACGTGTCCGATTCGGACATCGTCGTGTGCATTGGGGGTTTCGTTCGTGTCGGCCACTGCGCACGATCCTTCAGGCTCTCCGAACGCGACAGGCCCATCGTGGGCTCCGTCGCCACCGTCCCGAGGAGCTTCTTGCTCGTCGAGCTCGGGCAGGAGCCGAACCTCGTCATGTAGTACTCCGACAGTCTTACGAGGTTGTTGGCTTTCGTCTTCGTCGCGCAGTGGTCGCTGGACGGGTCCGGGTCTGGCGGTTTTGGGTCCATTCGCAGCCGTTTCCTCGAGTCCTCGAGGGCGAGCTCGATGTACGCCTTGCCCTGCACTTCTGAATCGGCGTCCACCGGTCGCAATGCGAACCAGTGGTCCTTATTGTTATATCGCTGCAAATCCTCTCGTTTGATAGCAACCTTTCCGAGAACTTTGTCCTGTTTGAGATGCTTATCGCGGTCAAACACGTATATTGACAAGTATCGAAATCTACGTGGTACCTCGAACTGGAATTCCTCGCCAAAAAATGGGCTGCAACAAGAAAAAGTAGATACAATTAATTCATTTGTTTACTTTCAATTTTTATTTTCAAACTTCGATAAAACATTGAGTACTTCGAATGTTACTGAGCAGGTTTAACTGGTTACAACTTTAATTATGTGCAATAAACTCGCATCGAAGTGTTTATTATACCTGAACAAGTAACAAACATAACTAGTAAATAAGTAAAGATTCCATGAAAGGCTTAATCTATTTTATTCTTAGTAATCCATTGCTCAATTAGAATGGCTGTAAGAAAAGCCATTCGAAGTCAGGCACCTTACAAGCTTAATTTCTAATGTGAAATAAAAATTGTAGGATATGTTAGTAGTAATAGTAATTGTAGGATAGTAATTGTAGGATATCTTCTGTTAACTATCTTAGAATGCAAATGTATTGTTTAATTGGAGTGGTTTTAAGAAAAGCTATTTGAAGTCCACCTACCAAATAGTCCATCAATTTCTAATGTGAAGTAAAAAGTGCCTGTACTTCATTTAACTATCTTGAAATGCAAATGCCAGAGCATTTAAATGAAAAACAATTAAGGTGTCGAGTGTTCGCTAAATAACGATTATTTTTAGCAATAAATTGCATAATTATCTACTTGGAGCCTTGAAATTCTTAGTACGAGACGAGTACATAGCATACAAATACAAATTGGCGGAGTAGGAGTTAGGTACCTACGTAAAGTGTAGGTCCCTTCGATGTGAACATGATAATAATCATGCCACGGATGTGCGTGGGCCCGTTCACTACGGAGGTGAAAGTTATAACACTCATGCATTGTTATGGGCACATAGGCCACGGGAATCTGCGGAGTACCTACAAACGACTATGGTGTACGCAGCTCATCACTTAACCCAAATCTTAATCGTTTGAGTATGATGAGTTGTTTTGGCCAAATTTAGACATGGACTAGCTGATCCCCGCGGTTTCATTCGCGTTTGAAAAGTAAAAAGGAATACATATTTAATTGCATTTTCCTTAAAGGTAATGTGTATTTTATATGCAGTGAGTAAAAAAATGTTTATTTTGAAATCACAAACAAACACTTCAATTTAATTTATTTGTATGTATAGATATGGCATTATTAAGGTAACCATATAGTACTGTAGGTAACCAATTAAAGTCAAGATTTAAATTGATAACTTTGAAAATTTACTGTCAATTGATAGCTTATTAAACTTAGGCATCAAACTCCAAACTATAATTACTTTTGTATGCTTATGACCATAAATTTTGTCCCAGAGCGTCACCCGTTCCTATAAACTCGAATCTCAAAATCCCGACTAGTCCTGTAAAATGCGGACGTTTGGTGTCCTTATCCGTGCCATGACACGCCTTTCCTCCGTTCGTGGAAGTGATATTATTAGTGCGATGCGGATGATGTTATGTTTGCATTAATTTGTTAGCGGCTGATCCCGTATCAGCGTATGTCACACGAATTATGGCGCATCGATCATTCATTACACATCCTCTATTAAACATTGAGAAGATAGATGTCATTAAGGTGAAACGTGTTTTATACACAATTAACTTTCGCCTACGACTTTGTTCGCATAGATTTCTTTTTAGACGGTTGCAATGATTATTGTAGTTACTAGATGTAAGATCACTTAAATTGTTCTTAATAATTTCTGGTCAGAATTGGTCGAAGTCGCGGTAATCACGTTGGCGAATGAGCCATGCAACGAATATGTACCTATACGTTTCAGCACTTTTTGCCGACGTATCAATTTAAAGATTTTTAGTCATACAATTTTTTTTAACTCAAAAAAATGAAAAAGCCAAAGAACCACGGTAGAAAGAAAAAAATTGAACAATATTAATTATCGCTGCATCTGTCCATGTGTTAGTGAGTGAACACAACAAATATTTGATCAAATATGGTCACATCGCTACGCCAAGTCATGCCCCGTCACAACACTATTATCGTTACTAATTTGAGATTATTAAGATCGTTGAAGTGGTAAGTTTCGCAGCGAGGCAGGCTTACGGGCATATCCGGAGCCGGTATTTATAAACCGGAGGCGGAACCGCCACGGGTCGCGCGGGGGCGACCGGCGACACCCGTGCATTATGTGCAAGAATATTAAAATAGTCCACTATCCACCAACCGAGCCAATGCAATAGATTATTACTTGGTATATTAACCCGCAACGTGCCGCAATCCGGTAAACGCCTACGTACTGCAGTTATGTCGTTTTGTACCTAATTAATATTGAGTAAAGAATGCATAATTAGGCACACGATGAGTCAAGAATTAAGAGTTATGTTAATGTATCGAGTAGGTACTTGTAGTAGCTGCAACGATTCTAGCTCTATTTGACGTTGCTAACCGATAGTATCGTAACAATGCTGTACCTATTACTATCATATCAAGGAGTAGGTATGACTCGCGGCCGTTTTTAAATAGCCAACTCAATAATTGGGGCAGGCCGCACCTACACTTCATCTTCACGTGGCCGTAATAATAATCGGTGAATTCTGAGAGCACGGAACGGTAGGTGAGTGAAACGGAGCAATGCACTTAGCGTTCCTCCCGCGGCCCGTTTCGTCGGCGATCATCGTTTTACGCGGCACCAGGTTCCGGCGCCAATTTATCACTTAAAAGCTTCCGTTCGATGCATCACTACGGGATTTAAATGGATTACCCCACGACGGGCGCGTCTCGAGACGGCTACCGTAGGTAATGAACTCGCGTAAACTCGTGACGCGGGGCCGCGCGAGTCCGCTGGCCGGCGCACTTTTACATTTTATTTATCAACAATTGACCGGCCGTAGTAGCACTGATAAAAGTGATTCATTGTTCCACCGACGCGACGTCACGCCACATTGAAAATAAACGGAGTTACACCACACGATAGGTAAATGAACAAGTGTGATGTGAATAGAGTAAGTCACAATGGGCGTTAATATAAGTTAGGCTGTGAAGCGGTGCGGCATTCGGTCACAAACATAGAATGAGATAAGGTATCGCGAGACAAAGAACCCATTAAGTGAGTGGCTGGGCGAGTGACGTGACATTTCCTTCGATATCCGCCACAGCGTCCTGCTCACCTCTGGGGTCACTAAATCATTATCTCGCTTCCGTTCAATCATTTAACAAACAAAATGTCCCTTCCAGCGATAAACAATCGCTCCAAGATACAGTAATTATGAGTAAGTAGCGCTACCTACCCACTTCGGAACATACGTAGGTGGTATCGATAAGATGGAACAGATCGAGTACCTATACAGAGAGGATGTACCTAATCATCGAGTAAAAAATTATCAAAGACAAAATGCAGTGCTAACATTATTCACACTGTGTTTTGTTTCAATATATTTAGTTTTCTTTAATGTACCTACCCACTAATTAATTTATAATTCAGGCTTCAAAAGTGGTTTTTAACACATATGGAACAAGAGATTAGGTACCTACAATATATTTTTAATAAATCAGCCAACTAAACGTTAAATATGCTAATGTATGCAAGTTAAATATGCTAAACATTAATGTAGTATCATTATAAGGAGCACATACAAAATTTAAACATAACGAATATAAATAAAACCTATCATTCACGTTAAAAAAAAACGATTTAGTCACGAGTAGGCAGTAACATCTTATAGTATCAAGCAGTTACGGCCAGTAACAGCTCACGTAACTCCAATTTAACCCGTGGTTATTTTAGTGAAGCAATTACAGGGGACAATTTGTTTCTTCGTCCGTTTGGACCAGTGAATCACGAATCACGACTATGATTGTCTCTTTGGACGTCCACCGAGAAACGCAATCAACGGACGAGTAATGCAATAAGTGAAACTCCAAGTTTTTCTTCTCAGATATTGTGATGAAATAAAAATAAGAAAGTCGTTTCTATTGTTTAGTGTCGCTATTTACTTAATATAATGAGAAATATTTCAATTTTTTACGTTTCGTGTTAAGTTTTTTATGCAAATTTATTATATTTTAGTCTCAGATAATTGTTTTTTGTGCATTTTAGTAGCTACTTATATAACTACAGGTACCTGTCGTTTTCATAAGGTACCTAATAAAATTAGGTTTATTGATTTTACAAATTATTGTCCTGAATACGGATTACTTATGAGTAGGTATACCTACATAGTTATGGACCTATAACACATTCACATTTTCCCTGTCACATAAACATATAAGCATCTATGAAACATAATATCTAGCAAAACATGCGCCGTACGTGGTTTTATCAGATTACATTTTTACCACCCCAATAAAAAAATAAGAATGAACATAGTTACATTCATAAACATAATTAGGATGAGTGCACGGTGCACGGCTTTTGTATTCATCGTACGTATAGTTGTATACCTACTGTATCACCCCACAAAAGCGACTCAAAAATTGAATGAACAGAGCTGCATAAAACAGTGCAGCGCTTGCGTATAGTGGTGTGCGCGTTGGCGTTTGACGGTGCGTGGCGAGATGGTGTCTCATTCATTCCGTACACCGTACAGCGAGGGGTGGAGCGGAAGGGACGTTCCGCGTCGGCGCACGCTCGCCGGAAGCGCGTCCGGGACGCGGCACGCCGCAGCGCCGCCCTCTAGCGCAAACCTCCCCTTGGTTACGACCGGCTTCCCACACCGAAATAGCCATTGTTGCCGGGATACCACGAGTGTGAGAATCTGTTGTGGGGTTGCGTATGCCTTAGGTGTGAACGGAACTGCACAGTTTCTTTATTCCGAACTTCTGTTTTTGTTTTTTGTCGGGGAAAACATTTGTCGTAAATTAACACGATTAGTTTCGACTTTTTTATGAGACAGGCGGAGAAGTACGTAAGTGTATTGCATACGAAGAGTTGGGCATTGAAATTGATCACAATGGATTATTATTTAGTACCAAAAAAGTCTGTGGTCTATTTACGCCCTTTGGACTAGTATTTACAAAAAGGTTGAAACAAATCGAAAAATGTTTTCTTATAATAATTTCAAATCCTATCTCCATTTCCCTTCTTTAGAAAAATATATTTATGTATTTTACCGTCATGCAGCGAAAAAAATTAATTAATTAAAATACGAATTCACATTCTGGTCTATTATTATGTATGAATCAAATTATCTAAAGTAGGTGTGTACGTAACACGACCTAAAAACTGAAAACATGAACGGGGACTTCCAAAATGTATCTGGGAGAAACGGGAGCATGCATGCACCTATATTTATCCATTGTACCACATTCCATCATACTGTAGCGAGAGTGTGAAACGGCCGTACTATAATAGTACTATATCACTAATTATTCTCAATTCGACGCCTCTGCTGTATAAAGTTACGACCATTCACAACTGTATGGGCCTTGACCTAGTAAATTTGTTTGCTCCCTGAATTTAATGCGACAGTAATCGTTTCCCACCCGATATCTACCGGAAGCCGGTCCGGATACCGAACAAAGCGACCGTTATGCGTACCGGACAAATATGAGTTATTCCTATGCGAAGGGTGACAAGTTACTTGTTCGGAACACGTGCCTATCCACGGATGTCGGAGGCGTTTATGTTGAATGGACGCACCTATTGGCTTTTAATTGCTTAACGCTTTGCGTGGGTTTATTATGCTTTAGACGGGAAGTTCTCTGTGTGGCGCGTTGGTAGGTACTTATAAGTATATCGATCGCTTGGAGTGTAACTTTGCTAAAATGGTACCTAGATTCTTTAAAATAATCTTTACGCAGCGCCGTTGTCATCGAAGGGCCTTATTAAAATGATTTGTAATAGACAATATTGATTCATATTGACCACGTGCGATGTAGATGTTGTTTTAGTGTAAACTCGACCCGAAAAATCTAAATTTATCATCATCAATACCGGGACCCATTGTGCGTAAAACCGGTACGGTAACCACCCCGCCACGCGGATCGTCAGAGATTACATGTGGACAATGTAAGATAAAGGGATTTCTCTAATTAGGACATTCAAGAGTATAAGTCAGTGATATAGTACATACTTGAGCGTTTTCTCCATCGTGGACGTGCGAAATATCTCCTCCTGATCGAGCGACAACACGCAGTAGATGTCACGGTAGCAGGCGGCGCCATTGTTGCGAGCTGGTAAATTCTTTGCTTCACCTGAAACAAATTTATTATACCGTTACTTATTTTATCAGTATGGAGTAGAAAACGACCAGTCCATAGACATCTTCATAATATAGAATAGGAGTTTTATCTGAAGTCTACCTAAAGATGCTACTACTGACAACTAAGATGATTGCCTTGTAAGTGAGCCAGCAACAACACACACACACACTTCCACAGAAACACAAGTTTCACGTTGAAATAAAATAAAACACATTACAGTAACGACCCCTTAATATTGTGACAACAGTTAAATGCCTATGCCACTCACTGTAAACCTGTAAGTATTTGAGTTACTATTCAATACATCCAATACTTTCCAAGATATCTTCGCATAGTTTACTTCACGTGAATAATATTTTGAAACATCATTTGCTGCGACTTGCTCAACCGTTCAGTGTGACGTCAAGCAGACGTAGTCTCAGATAGGCACATTACAAAAATGTCAGCAATAGATACTATGTCATTGACACCAATATGTTGGTTCATTCATTGTGGCTCATTTGGCTCAATTTTACACCACTGGCAGCTAATTAGCATAATATCAAGACATCAACATTAGTTGAAGCCAAGTTGCGTTAAGGGTGCCGACACACGCAATATCGTCTTTGTGATCTTAATTTCTTAACTCAATTACCACGATGGAATGATAACGTTAATATGCCTCATAGAGATTCATGTTCTCTCATGTTCGTATGGTGGGTCAATTTTACGCAACATCTAGTTTCGTAATAATAAGAAACACTTAATGGTAAATATCAAAATATTTCTACAATTACGAGAATATTAATGATGTAGGTTCCAATGATAATCATAAATCGAAATCAAGCAAAATATTAATGTATAATAGTTTTAGTCGATTTATTAAGTAAAATTACCTAAACCATAGATTAAGGCACCAAACATGTAAGTATACATAAGCAGTTATAGAAATATCGATGATTGTTGATGGTTTTAAGTTGGTTCAACGGCATTCCTTATCAATAATTAACTATTAAAGCAGGTATGCAATCACCCTAACCTACAAAGACAAACAACCGTGCCTAACCTAACGAGGTCTCCATTACAGGCGCCATTGGTTTGCTTGCCTTTTCGGTGCATGTCGTCATCGAGTCGTTTGCGTAAGTACACAATGGTTCCATTAATAGGAACTTCAATGGCACGACTTAGTGCCCGTAATTGTATTAATTTTCTCAACTAGCCCTCTTCCGCGGCGTCGTCTTCGTGATATTAACGAGTTACTCAATGCCGGTCGTCGGACGGCACGAGCGTTTCATAATACGACTGACGGTAGAGTAAAGTTTATTCGACTTGGACAATACACTTCGATTTGCAACCTATTAATTTATGGAAAACGGCTTTTTGAGCAATGCATTGCTCAAAAAGCCGTTTTAGTTATCCAAGCGGGAGGTCTCATTTCGAATCTGATTATTCGATGTGATCATTAAAAGAATACTAGACACTTGCTTTGAAACGGCAAAGCAAAATGTGAAAAAACCTACGAGCTTGAGCTCTCCAAAGTAGATCAATCAACAATCGAACAGCGAATGGAACAAGGGCTTTTTTTTCGTTATAAGCGGACATGCTTTACCTACTCAGCGGTAAAACAATGTTTAGTCAATAAATAAAATAAAAACACATCATTTCAAATTAATAAACGATGATTATCTGAAATTTTATACAACTACCTATAAGTAAAATGGATCTTTTAAATAAAAATGTGGATATTTAAAGACTTTTTCTTTATATCACCGGCTTAAACTGTAAGCTTCATTAAATTATTTTCTGTATGTAGCTTGCAATAAATTTAATGGCATAAATTGCTTTTATTGCAACGGTGGACACACGTATCTTTAGTTTGCATGCAACATTGCTGCAAGTATCATTCAAGCGCGATCGCGACCCTGAGTACGATTCTCAATGAGCTGAGCTTTCACGTACGTTAATAATCCACATTGCCATGTCGGTATTGCCTCACTGGTAGCAATGAATGATAAAGTTAATTGAACAATCACGTGGTACGTTGGCCAATTACTGAGGAAAACAAGAAATACAATTATGTTCCAACGGTGACATTAAGAAGGTCCATAGGTTGCGCAACTGGCGACCTCGGCGGATACCGCTTTATACGGAGACGAGGCGAGGCGGCCATGCATCGCCGTCTTACCATAAACGACATCTCTGGCAAGTCTGCCAGCCGACGTAGGTCCACAATAAGCGACCTTTACGTTTTTGCGCTACGAAAGTTGCACTTTTCCATTGATACCTACCTATTCAATCGTTTGACAAGGTACCTAGATACCATTAATCGTTAGTACTGCTAAAGAGAACTTTTTCTAAAGATGCCAATCTTTTTGCTAAATACGAAGACGGCATACTTTTCCATTGTTCTACAGGTACGAACGACATTGGTTTGACATGATGGATAGACGAAACTTGCGCCATAAAAATATTCTTATCCATTGTGTTATGGTAGTTGCATGCTCCCATGGGTAATGGCACTGCGTAAATGATTGTTGCAAATTCGTTCAAAAGGAAGCGTTCCCACGTTTTTCGATTAAAAAAACAATTCACAATGTAACCCTTTCACAAAAGGGCTAGCTAGATCGTATCAGGAATCCATTATATAAAACACTGATAGTGGCAGAACAGAAGCAATAGGTCCACTAAGTCCACCATTTATAACAACAATAACTTCACTACTTTGTTTTGTTTGAGGAATAACACACACACACTTCTACAACAATTTGTAGATACCAAAGGATATATTTTAAAACCGTTTTTTTTTGCATTTTCCCAGAATATCTAGTTATTCAATATTGGGTAGGTAATCTTTTAAACTTAATTAACTTATTACTTCCTTAGTTAAACCATATAAAATGTAAGTAGCAGTTAAGAAGAATTTGCAAAAACTTCTCATTAGTAACAAATACTCTATTTAGTAATATTTTCCAGTTATCTACTTTATACACTGTTGTACACACGATAATATTATGCAAATAGTAAAGAATAACAATAGTGTTGCTTTATGTGGATCAAGAACAAAATAAAATAATCACATCATTTAATTTATATGTAACTACTTACTGACATTGCAAATTTAGTATCAATTATTTAGATACTTTCAGAATAAAATTATAAATAGTAATTCTTTACCACAGCTCACATTAAGTTAAATTGCTCGAGTTAAAGTTCATGATAAAGTTTACCTATTATCTATATAATTTTAAGTTAGATACTAAGCTTAATACTTGGCTTATTTGGCAGTACTTCCGATATTTAAAAGGTACCGCTTATAAGGACCTGATATCATAAATATAATGCTACAGGACCTATTGCTTGTAGTTAACAATAACATATTACACATTTGAAATCAAAATACAGCAGCAAAAACAATACTGCAAAGGCAGGATAAAAACTCCGTTGCATAGACGTGATGGAGTTTTTGTGCAATCTTCATAATAATTAGTTCTATAATGCCATTGGCTTCTGATTGCCATTGGATGAATTCCATGGAAAGTTATCATTAATAGAAATAAATGTTTTGTTGCATCTATTCGATTCGACTCTATGAGTTCATTAAGCAATATGAAATCAATGAATGTATATTTTTTAGTCGGTGACATGTCTACTAATTACTTTTTTTGACACTGACTTTATTCAATGAACACCCATTAGCAGAAGGCGAAAACGTAAAGAATGGACGTTAGAAAGAAAGAGATATTGTGTGCGAATTATACAAAATACGAGCGGCCTTTCACTTAAACGTTTCGTTAATACACAGTCATCATTACGCACATACATAATTATCCAACGGTGAGGCAAGATTACGGCGATTGTTAGGGACTAAACAAAGAAATTCAACAGTGATAGCGGTGACTCCCACAAATTCGTCGTAATTGGACTTGCGAGAGAAACTCAAACAAACTGTACATAATTGTTGATGCAAAAACAGCCGTTGGTGTTGTTGCCATGCGTGCGCCTTTTATCAGGACGTTCCACTTTTAGGGCCTAATGATTAAACTTCACATTAAATTCAAATGAATTGTGAAGGTATTGAGAAATCACACTTTAACGTGGTCCAAATCGAAACAATTCACATACGATCATTTAGTATAATGAATTAAAATGTCTTAAACTCTTCTCACTGTAATTGACGACAAAACGAGCGTTAGTAATCAGATAATATCATGCGATTGTTACAACTTTCATAAAATTCCTTCTAAGTAAGTAGTTACACATAAAAACCAATCATCCTCATTTTTTCGTCAGACGTTTGGCATCCCTAGTTTCCATCATCAGCACGACAGTACCACACGCCATCAAACTGGATCGTGGGAGTGAAACGGGACCCTTTGAATGGCACCATCAGGTACCGAGGAAACGAGTAATGGCGGTCGGGATTTAGCCACAATAGCGACTACACCCATTAAGATATTTCCACACTCGTGCGTGCTGCGGTTGTTTTGAAATCGAGAGTACGTTAAGCATGTACCTTGGAAACAAAACGCAATCATCTCTATTATACTGTTGGAGATAGGGAGCATTTGAACGCGATAAGAAGATAAGCTAGCTGGCTTTGAGAGATTTGTATATGGTGGTCTTGCTGTATGGAAATTCTGAGAAAGACAATGTGCGTGAATTATTTCGCCGTTGGTAATGGATGCAAAGTTACAAGGCTTCTGTGTGTGAGCAAGTCATGTAAAGTAAATTAGATAGATAAATAGAATTAGACTTAGCTGAGCATACATAGATAAATAAATCTGTAAACCGGTATAAAAGTCGGTTAATCGACTAATCTAATTGATCCATAGTAAAATGTTCAAGTCATTGATTTTCCCGCGACACCTTATACCTAGGTTGGTGACTCCAACAGGTGTTTAAATATTCGTATGTAATATCTACACAGGAAGACGCTTTGCCCACTTATCACCCTAATTGACTCTTTAAAGTTAATCAGTGTAACACCGACACGCAACGTCGTCCAAAAAATGAAAGTGGTATAATAAAATGCTGTGATTTCCATAACAGTCATTAAGAGCGTTTAAATTGTTATATAATTATACGATTTATCAACTAGTTTTATTGTTCCTGCTAACGTTATAATATAAGTATACAAGACGTGGGGCAAACATCCTGCGACGGATGTCGACTGGCGTCCTCTTCGAAAGACATTCGTAGTGATATATCACCAGTCTAAATTCGACTATCGATCTTAATAAATGCATGGGTTTATAAAAAGTGTACCTACTGTACAATCAAACAAAGAAATAAACAGCATTGATCGCAGTTTTTGAATCTGTAAACATGAACCAATATAGTTATTGGCTATTTTGTATCTAAAATGAAACAATAAAACGTAGAACCTACTATCTCGATTAGGTAGGTTATACAGTTACAAATTAACTACTTACGACATTGATAACTTATTACGTTAATTATATTAAAAAAATATTTAAAATATTTATGTTCTTTTTTTAATATTTAAGCCTAACGAACAGACGGGCTACCTGATGGAAAGTAGTCTCCGTCGCCTATGGACATTTGGAACACCAGAAGAGTCGCCAATGCATCACCGGCTTTAATTACAAGCTTAAACCTCTTGTGTTTTATTTTATTACCAGGCCACCTGTATGTAGATAATAAATTGCCGTTTAATGTAAAGTGCACTTTAGTCCGAGAAAATCACAAGAGACTCGTGGTTTAATTTTATTGTAAGCTTTATTCAATACTAAACGAGATATTCGAAAGGGAAACCGAAGGTCGTTGTTATAAGAATTTAAATAGTTTCATAGTTTTGTAAGAGCACATCGATAAATATTTTATTTATTAAAAATAAACATACAAAGGTATTAAACGCTTAACGTTGATATATTTAAATGCTATTCCTAATAAAACATTCAATCAATAATTCCTATTCGAATCAAACATACGTTGGTAAGTGTTCCTTGCCGTCCGTGGACATGTATTATATAACTCCATATAATATGAGTGTTGTACCAGAAGTCGATCGCAGGTGCGTTTCTATTCCAGAGGACTAAGGTAGTATTTTATGTGTCAGCCGCCACATACTTCTACAGAAAGGCAGGCACTTCACCTACCACCTTTTTGTTAGGTACCTATATAGGTAAATTTCATTTTGCCTGCATAATTTTCCAGTGCAAATCATGTTTCTGCATCGGCATAATCTGTGCACAATTGCAGCCTACGTAGTACCTAGCCAATGGCGTTCCATGTAGGCCCTCACCCACATAGGACAACTCGATCCGAGCAGGTGGGTTGTGTAATCCGCGAAAACCAGTAGACTTGCACATTTTGACAAAAATACTACTGGTTTTGCAACTTAACGATGTAAATGGCCACCGCATCGTCGTAATCATTACTTAACATTTTCTTAAACAACGAAATCTATCAATTTTGATCATTTAGTCAACCGTCAAGGAAAAAGCTAACGAACCTAGATACTTACAACCCACCAATATTTTTCTTTACACAGGTACCTACTTAGTACGTGAGAAGAATTTGCAAACTTACGAATATAGCTTTGTCATTTAGATTCGGGAAAATATAGAAATGTTGCATTATTGGTAGACCGCGTTCATTGTTAAATATTTGTTTTCCGCATACAATTATTGAATAGAACAATCTACTGGGAAGAGAAAAGAAACTATGAAAAAAAATCACAAACAATTACATCAATCAGCCGTCCTTATTCCAATAAACAAGCGAAATTACACACGCAATCTTATCAGCATCGTTGGCAGATAGACGAGGGATGTGTGTGAATGAGTGGTTTTTGAATGGAAATGGGCACCACGTGACGGTTCGCGACAGCGGCGATAACGCTGACGGCAAGCGCGCGTTTTTCATTAACGGCCCGACGAGTTTCCATGAATGGGTGCGCTGAATGGAAAACGCCCGTTCGCCCCATTCAGAGCTTGGCGCATCGTACGGCCACGGCCAGACGGACGATCCGACGCGCTCGTTTCCGCATCGATCCGAGTCCCGTGCCAAAAAAAATGGAAAAGGCCACCCTCTGTTACTCAGTTAAACAGCCAATCAATAGTCTGTACTCATTCACAATCAGTCCATGAAATGTGTCGTCACTATTCATTCATTTCTTTGAATGTGTATGCACACGCAAATAAAGCGCAATATATCTCAAGGATAGGATATACCTACCCAACTTATAAATTGACACAGGTAATGCCGATTTATTCAAGAAATTTCATCCAGCAGGCAGGAAAATTGGTATATATCCAATATCTACATACAGTTTTACGCGCGTATATACGTTTTGCACGAAATAAACGTTCCTTCTACAACTAAAGCTATAGATACGTACAGCTGAACACATTATGATGAGGCTCAATGCAAAATAAAGCTTAAAACAAGATCCATGGGTCGACTGCAGCCAAATGTTGTACATAAAGATTTGAATTTTAACAAATTATAGACATCCATTAAGTTAATTGAGTACAAGTAGGTACCTAGGTAGTGCGACCGCATTCTCATGAACCGTTTTAATAAACGTGCTACGTTTCCTTCCTGTACTATCGCTAAAACTAATATGAATGTACATTACAAACTCAACACAACTCGGTATTTCAGTGCTACGACGTTCGTATGTGTAGGATAATAAAACACACTATTTTTATAGCGTGTGCCGTACCGGTGGACAGGAAACGATAATATTATTAGAACAACCAATAAAGATTTCACTCGCGTTACTAATTTCGCCATAAATACACTGAGAATGTGAGCGTGGTGTGATAGTGTGCGTAGTGCTTTCCAAAATTGGACATTTAATATAAAAATCTTTTGAAAATGTTTAAGCTAATATTTGTCTGATATATCTACTGGACACACTTTCCGCGCAGTTGGGAGGTGTCTGGAGCGGTGGTATGGCCTCGCTATTCCAGTACTCGCGCCATCTCGATATTAGCGTATTTATTAGATTTTATATAGATATAGTTACCACCAATCGTATCCGACCCATATTGAGTGGTAACTGTCAAAAACTGATTTTTCCGGTCTATTTATAAACATCAATATTTGTATATTTAATCAGTTTAATTAATATTTTCCTGTCCATACAAACGCACCGCCAAAATTGATAATTCATTTACCGTAACTAGTTTATATAAACAAATAAAATTAATTGTCTTTTACCTAATAATGCAAGAATACTCGAATTTTATAAAATGCTTTGACATTTTCTACCAGCAGACAATATTCTAGCTAAAAACATTGAGATTCGACTGAGAACCGCAATCGGAAGCTCTACAAGAGATCTATATGAAAAGTACATAATTAGATTTATAATATAACAAGAAAATTGGGTCATGCATCGTGCATTACTAAACGAATCAAACAATAGACAATAATAGACTTTGTTTTTAAAATTTCACTTCCCGTACGTAGGTATATTAACAGTAACCATAAGCAATGTTGTCGGAAGTACACATAATAATAACAGGCTGTAATGCATTAAAATATTACAGTTTACACATCAGGAAACAAGTGTGGAACGTACTGCAGGTATCTGGACCATTACAATAAAGTACCTACTAGTAGAGCATTCTTGTAAGGTGTGCATAAAATATGGCTTTTTATTTAATTAATCGAACTATTTTCATGATTTTTTTTAAATATTATGAACAAGTAGTAAACAGGTAAAGCAGTCTACCTGATGGTAAGTAGCTGGTCCCTTCCATAGACATCTGCGACCGATCCTAGATCAATTAATCCTTCCACTGTTCGGTCACAGATGCGTTGCTACCCCTTAAATCTAAGTTGGATCGCCTCGATAGATTTGATCCAATCTATGTACAAGTATAGCGACAAAAATAGCATCTACTAATTTTGCAGTGACGATAATAGGCGAAGTAATTCAATATTGACCAAAAATAAATGAGTGCTATCGAGATATAATAATTTTATTACACCTGGGATATATTGTTTATAATAATACGTTACAAGATGTGCCAGTGCTGACGCGACAAAGATAACTATTTCTGCGAATACAACGTCAAAGGATACTAAGGAATATTACACTACATAAAATGCTACTCAGCGAGAATTTAATTTATTTCTATTCAGCGAGAAATTACTCAGAACAGTCAAACAGATATAATGCAGTCTGTATGGACTACGGACCTTAAAAGTTACAACGATAATATTATGTTTATTAACTTTTATTACAAAATCTTAATATTTTGACAAGTTATCGACAATCTTATTGGATAATTTAAGAAGTTATCCTGATTTATTATTCACCAATATAATTAGACTTTTTACGCGGTTGTTAACTATCTATGTGCCAAATTTTATCCATATGCAATCGGAATTTTTTGCGTGAATCATAGTATAAATATTTTAAGGATGATACTTTGTAAAAATTGATAAATAAATGTTTATTAGCTGAAACTAATTACATATTTTTTGTTTAAACGAGATCACAGTTGATGTTTTAACCAGCATGGTAGGCCACCGTATCTTGTGCTGAGAAAAAATGTGAACAGTGGCACAATGAGGAGTTTCTAATGACGTTGATGCACTAAAATTCGCTAAACAAAAGGACGAGCGGTGTAAAATAATAATAGGTCCAGGTCAACGGGCGCGTTGGCCGTTATCGGGGAATATCGTTCGACTTATCGTATTTATAAACAAATTACTTAATGTCTATGTTTAACACCGTATCGCTTGTAAACATCCGAGAACTTGCTCCGACAGGAGCAGATATTGGTAATTTTATCTATCTATTAATATGTAAAACGTTCAATTAAAATGATTTACAATTATTATGAAATTATCACACATAGGTAGAAGCGAATAGTCATGTAAAAGCTTATGTTCCTCAGTGGTTATTTACAACGACAACCAAACTTCCTTGGCCTGACAAAATACCGCTTAAGATTCCAAAGTCGTTGCATGTACCAACAGTGTAGAGTAACTAAAACCGACCGACCTGAGTCACACGACGAATAAACGATAGGATTCAATTAGCGGAGCGCGTTGACTAAGTGGTGGTAAGAACAAAGGTGCGGTAGATAAGGCGAGCCCGCCGGAAGTTACCATAAGCATACGAAGTCGTGGTTACCGCCAGGCGACTCGCATAGCATATCCGTGGGTCCAGGCCCTTGGAGCACGAATACAATTAGAGTGTAACTAAATATCGCACCGGCTACTAGTTCGTGAATTAAAGAATATTGTCAGCTCGAAAACTGCTAATTTGGATTACATGTACTTTTATAACATTTAACAAATAAAAAAAAAAGAAATAGAGGTCATAAAACAAAAAAATACAGAAATCGCCTTCATCTGCAGTCAAACCTGACAAAAGAGCTATGAACAAATTACATATTACATACAAAATTCCTGAATGCGGAAGTTCAAAAACCCTTACCTGAATCGGACAAGCTTTTTTAAGAGGAGAAGAATAATGAACACTCACACATTTAAATTTGCTTATACAATACTAGTAACCAAATATAATATTAACTACTATTATATACTTAGTAACCAAAATTAACAAAAGTATTTTTTAAGATTATTTATAATCTAGAAGATGTAACAAAATCAACGCTGTCAGACTGCTGCTTTATACCTCAACCATACTCTGTCAAATCTTACCCTATGTTAGTTGAATCCTACATCTACCTATATCTATGCTCTGTCCAGACGGTGACACTATTTGATTTATGAGTGGTGATGGTGACATGCAAATACTTATGTATTGACGATTTCTGTACTTCAGGTTGTCAACATATGTTCCACTCTACTGTTCTGACAACTAAACATGTACCTACTACAAACACAATATCAAAAGATATTATTGTAACTATGGAAGCATTTCAATTCATTGCATCATTGTTATGTGTAGAACTTATCGGTGACTATACACAACTGGAAATGGTCAGTGAAAAGTTCGGCTAGTTTCCACTAGGTTCATTGTATCCGATAGGGGTACGGTGGTGGAGCCGGACGGGTCGTGGGTCGCGCCCCGGAAGGCACACTGCACTCTTATCTCCGCAGACACACTTCGCCTTATCGTGGATTTATGCGCTCGCGCCACTCCGCACACAAATCACTCATCTACGAGTATATACCGACGTCAACATCCACTATTCAAAGGTTTTCTTCCCTAATTAACCACATTCTAACTTTATCAATCTATTTTTTGGTCAGGGATAAAATACTTGTATCTTATATTCTCTGTGTAAGGTTTTTCTGTTTAAGTTAGTAGTAAAATCCATGGAGAGCATCTCAACCTTTCCTTTACTAAGTCCCCCAGATTTCATAATATTTGTCCCCTCTACAGATTTAAACAAAAATGCATTTGATTAGCTTTAAGTTAATATAAAAAGTTTTTTTTTTAATGCAATCGTGTTGTCTTTTCAGATCTCATTGTGTCTCGCTGGTGGTTGAATACATTAGGCTTGACACTAATGAACATGTTAAATTAAAGTTTTAGGTTTCCTTACTCAGAGGATAAAAATGGAACCCTATTACTAAGCCTCCGCTGTCTATCCGTCTGTCACAGGGCTCTGTCTCATAAACCGTAATAAGAGACTAGAGACTTGAAATTTTCACTAAATTATTTTTGCTTGACCGCTATAACAACAAATACTCAAAATAACAAAAAGTTAAATATTTAAAAAGCTCAATTTTATAAAATTATTTAGCACTGCATCACTTCCCACTGCGAATTTTGTAATATTGAAAATATGCATACTTAAACTACAATAAAGGTAATTGGTAGAATTTTATTTCTCTGAAATAACTAATAAAAAGATCCTAATTTAACATTTTATTGTGCTGAAATAATATTTTTGTTTTATTTACAAATGACCAATAAAACATTGGTTGTCACAACATAGAAATATTAAATCTATATAGCCACATCCCAAAGCGACACTAACTTTTGATTAACCATTGTAGAGCCTCGACCACTAAAGCAAGAATCATGTTTCAACTATAGGTTAATATGACATACTGAGGAAGGTTTTTTTTGACATTCTACTCATGAGAGAAGATTGAATAGGGATTAATTTTTTATATTTTATAATATAACCTAACAATAAGGCAGACGGGCCACCTAATGGAAGTTAGTCACCGTCGCCTATGGACAATTGCAACACCAGAGTAGTCGCCAATGCATCGCCGGCTTTGAAGGAGAGTTCTTTTTGCATCTTTCCTAAAGAGCCCCATGTCACAGTACTCTGAGAATACCTCGGGAGGAAGTTCATTCCATATCTTGCACATCCGTGGCAAAAAGGAGCGTGCAAACCGGTATATTTAATTATTTATATTAAAGTCTGCTAGTCTGACTAGTATGTCTAGTCACACAACCAGTTATCGAGTAATACAAATGTACAAAGTCACCCAACTACCTATTGAGTAAGTTTGCTGCGGCAGTGCAATTATAATCGATGACATCTAGTAAATCATTTATCGTGAAATTACAACATTGTAAGGTGTAAGTAATACTGTATGTATTTAAGCAATATTAAAAATTAACTATCAGAGGCTAAGTATAATACACATATTAACCTCCAAAAATAATAAGTAAGACATTTATAAATTTTTTCGATTAGGTATTTTAAATTGTACATTATTATGAGACACGTGTCTATTTTATAGGCTAATCACTAATGATGCACCAAAGTTGTTAGGTTTTAAGATTAATATTAACACATAAGTCCTTGTTAATTTCGACGTCTCTTAATGTCACCTCGGTATACATAGCGCTATTTGTGATTAAGCCCATTACTTGGGTTCCTGGATCTTTGTATGTTACAACAGAGACTGCCAGCGACCCACAGCATGTATCAAATGTGTTGAAGCACAGATTATTATTTGTATTATGGTGGCATTCGTGCATGACACCAAATTTATCACATAATAAATGCAATGTCTGAACTTACCAATTAATTTAATTTACATTTAATATTGTTACATTTTATCAAAAGTGCGGCAGGATCAGTGCCTAGGATCAAGGAAAGTTTTATAACTTTACGGGCAAAATCCTCTAAACTTCACAAGACATATCCAAGAATAGGTAATTTAGGAATGTTAAAAATGATAAATCACACCTAACGGATTTTATATGGTTTTGCAGAGTTGCTTGTAACATTATTTAATGTTGTTTTCAGCAAATCATAATATCATAGTGCAATATTATTTTCAGAATCTAATTTTATTTTTCCCACTTTTATAGTTATTATTATGTATGTGTTACTTTTTTTCTGAGTTATTCATGCTGTGTAATTATAATTGATTACTAGGCACTACATGGCTCCCTACCATAGAAGTAATAAAATCATATCATGAAAAAAGACAACAGAAAGTGCCATGTAGATAGATTAACGGCCGGTTTCAATAACTTCCTATAATCCGTTACTGGAGATTTAAAGTATACCTGTCTTTGTTGTTTACAATGTAAAAGACAGTTACAGGTATACTGTCAAATCTCCAGTTATGGATATAGTAAGTTATTGAAACCGACCGTAAGATAACTACCAGTATGGAAAGCCTGTCATAGTTAACGTCAGTCCTTGCCAGTCATTGGGATACTTAAGTTGTGTTTTACAGGAAGTAAGTATTTTGTAAAACTTCATAATATATGCCATACTGCGCAGTTTTACAGTGCAAACATGTTAGTAGGACACATAATGTATTGAACGGAGGTATTTTTTACTATAAGCAAGTTTATTTGCATATTTATTTAAATTTTTTTTAATTGAAAATTTCTAATTTGAGAAAATAATATAGTCAATATAGTTCACGGTCAAAACCTACTCAGGTACTTTGAGATAAGCTCCAATTTAAATTGTCATGTCCGTTGCCATGGTTATGTGACTTTAGCATTTTTCAGCAACGCTCTGTACGTTAAAGTCACATTGTTACTTGTTACACACAAAAACCTTACATATCACATTATACCAAAGGCATATAATTGGTTGTATAGACATGGTTGTCAAGACTACCCGTGTTGACAACAGACACCAATAAAAATGCAGGTTTCTTAGTGGTAAGAATACAATTAATGATTACTATGTGTTTGTTTTGGCTACAGCGTTTCCCATACTAATTGGCTTAAATGCCACTTCTGTTCTTCCCCTTTACTGTGAATTATACGGACACTAGTGACGGCATTGATACAGAATGGAACACCTAAAACTGAATGAAAGTGTCCTAATTA
>DWPV01000989.1:0-23168 GCA_018251915.1 Urbanus proteus proteus | reverse complement strand
AAATACCCCCTATGTAATTTTTTTTCGATATCTTCAATGTACAGACATCGACCTGTTACAATTTTATTATAAGTAGAGAGTAGAGAAGAGATCTACCTTTACACTATTTCACAGCAGCCTGTGACTTTGTAATAAAACACACACTTAAAGAAATATATACGTGCAAGTAACATTATTTATACTAGCTAATCCCCGTGGTTTTCCCCGCGTTGAAGAGTTAAAAACGCGCACATATTTAAACATACGTGGCACCCGGCTCTCCCACGAAAGCGCGCACGCGTTTGGAGCGTGCGCTAAGGCTTTTTCAAAAATTAAAGTAGCCTATGTTACGACTTAGGCCTTCAGCTACCTTCCGGTGAAAGTCCCATCAAAATCTCTTCAGCCGTTTAGAAAATTACATTCTTTTAATTCCATATGTGTTATAGGTATCGAGTATAGGTACTTTTATATGCATTGAGTGAAAAGTTGTTATTTTGAAATCACAAACAGACACTTCAATTTTATTTATTTGTATAGATTCGTTGCGGCTTAATGCGAAGTAGAACCCTAACTTTATACTACCACATATAAAATGTATGAATTTCAGTGAGAGCCTACGATCGATTATGTCTGCCTCAAATTGGCTATTACGTTGGCTAACATACAGCTATAAAGCCGTAGTCGGATTCATTTTTAGCCAGTTCCGAGGTGAGAATGCAATTGTGGATTAACTCGGAGGAAATAGAGACCGCTCCACCGCAG
This sequence comes from Urbanus proteus proteus, assembly GCA_018251915.1. NCBI lineage: Eukaryota > Metazoa > Arthropoda > Insecta > Lepidoptera > Hesperiidae > Urbanus > Urbanus proteus. The sequence goes on along the minus strand of DWPV01000989.1, from coordinate 22,427 downwards.
ACAATCAGAGCTGTTTCAATGTTTTGTTCTTTTAATGGTTCTATTTAAAAGTCCTACTAGAGATGTCATTTTATAACAGCGAAATAATCCTCTGCATTTAATACAGTTGATGAATTTAACCTTAAAACTGTTTTTAGTTTTGGTTTTATTCATAAATTGTTACGAACTTAGTACTACTTATACTTATAATATTGAATAATAATTGTTATGTTCAAATTAATAAATGTATGGACTATTTTTCCGGTATAATTCTTATACCGTAACACGTTATCTATAAATTTAGTTAGCGTCTTCTTAAATAATGTAGATATCAATATAAATAAATAAAATTAAAGTAGGTATCTGTTTGTGATCTCAAAATAACAACTTTTTACTAATTGCATTCGAATGTTTTCCATATTATAAAAATAATCTTCGAGTTAAACGGCTATTATAGGTCAGAAAAAAAAACCAAACAATGTAAAAGTTATACGATATTCTAAGAAAAAATAGGTAAATCGTGAAACAATTTCGTACTCGGATACGTTATAGTATCTGAGATTTACGATTCCCGGCGCGCGTAGTCCATTACTCACATTTTCGTGAATGCATTGAAGGAAGGACGCGTAAATCATTACAATCACCACGCTGACAAGTATTGCTTGCTGGTACATCGCTGATTTACATGTCTACCATTTTTATACTAACACGATAACGTGGACCGATTTTGTTTCACAGCTATTGTATACTTCGAAGGACCTCAGGAAGTATAAAAGACGGGAGGTAATAGAAAAGGCGCATCTTTTATTTTGGCTAGCAATAACTATGATAGAAGTGTCTGGAGATCATTAAATGTAATAAACACTATAGACGTTTAGTAAATAAACGATCATAAAAAAACTCAAAAAATAGAGAATGTTCATTACAGGTAACTGAAAAGGAAAGTAATATCTAGGTACTTAAACTACGTTCTGCGGGCGTTAGCAAATGTAGTTTTGGTATTTTCTTCTGTATTTATTGTTTCGTCAGCTTTTTGGGTACAATATGCAAAAGAAATACACACATCCAACAATTACCTACCTTCTGATGCAATTGGGTAAAAAGTGGGTAAATCGTGAAACAATTACTTACCTTTTGATGCAATCGGGTAAAAAGTAGGTAAATCGTAAAACAAGTTCGTATTTGAGATTTACGATACTTGGTGCGTGCAGTCCATTAGTCACATTTTCGTTTCGTGACTGCATTGAAGGAAGGACGCGTAAATCATTACAATCATCTCGTTGACAAGTATTGCTTGCTGGTACATCGCTGTTTTACATGTCTATCATTGTATTTACCTATACGATTTTCTATTTGACTGATTTTCTATTTGACGATTTAGGCATAGTTACGAGTATTTTTCTATTGGTCCTCAGGTGTAGAGATGCATAAGTGACTAAATTTAAACGAAAATAAGGGGTTACCTGGAAAGGAGTTTTAAAAAATTAGTACATGTAAAGATACATGTAATAATATATCTGCTCTTTCCGAATTTTAACTTTGCTAATGCTTTGCCACCTCATAATCTTTGCCGCTCGAGCCGCCATTTTGGAAAAATGGTGCCCAAAAACTCTTTCGACAATATGTCCTTTCTCACAATTTTTACAATAAAATTATTTTTAACGTTACCAATTCCAAAATTGTCCGCTATGAATAAGAAGCGGCGTAAGAAACTTATAACTTTCATCTTTCTTGTCTAGTTTCGTGGTAGTAAATAAGTGGTAGGTTTTATTGTTACATGACTGCCGTATTATGGAGTTTCTTGCGCTATTTCTTCTTTATCTCAAAACTATTGTGATGCGATAAAAAATATATTTCGTAATTTTGTACCTGTACTATAAATAGGTCAGTGCATGCAATTATTTTTAACGTAAACAAACTGTCTAGTTCTGCGGTAGTTGTTACACAATTCCGAAATGTTCCGCTATGGAGAAGAAGCGGCATAAGAAACTCATAACTTTCAACTGTCTAGTTTCGTGGTAGTAAATAACTTGTTACATGACTGTCATGTTACGGAGTTTCTTGCGTTTCTTCTCCATAGTTAAGATATTATGATACGGTAGAAATTGTAGTAAAAAAATATATTACGTATTTATATTTGTACTTTTAATGTAGAAATGTGTTTCTACATTAAAAGTACAAGTATAAATACGTAGTTTTTAAATTGGTGCCAATATTATGACAAATAAATGTGTCATAATATTGGCACCAATTTAAATCATGGTTTAAATGTTAATAAAACACATATATTGCGTAAATCATTTATTCTGATGCATTTGTAGTGTATTATTAGAGCTATTTCCTCGTTTTTAATCGCCTTGTCTATTCGTCGTGTATATATTTTTTTTGTTCTCAAAAATAAACCACTACTCCACTGTTTGCGTACTGTCAGGGTAAAATATAGAGTGCTGATACAGTAAGCAGGTAAGCATGGATTTTGTTTACAAATTAGTCTTCACTAAGAGTAAAATTTTTGCGATCAAGGAGGGTTAGATTCTTTTTGGTTACTCATTTGTAAACATTAGATGTACTGTTAGATAGCTGTTTTATCTTACAAAAATGTTTTAATGTTAAGATAAAGTGTACCAAAAGTACCTATTACTCCAAATACAGAACTGTCTTTATGACTGTAATAACACTATTTTACTTTCTCTTTAATAGTATATTATGAAGAGTAATTAAACCGCTGGGGGTATTTTTATGTCGAGAACAATTTCTTAAGCTAGAGAATACCAAGTTCATTTGTCGGTACTTATAGCAAACTTTGGTCCTTGAATTAAAAAAAAATGTTGTTTAATTTACGCCATTATTTCATAGTGATCATATTAAAAGCTAAACATTTTATTATAAGTTAAAAAGAAGTTTAAACAGCTGTCTATATATAATAATCGATAAAACTGTTAATATTATGGATTACAATTAATAAAAATGTAGTAATACATTGCTTTGATTCCTTTTAACTTTTATTATTCTACAAATATGTTATCAATCACGTCAATATGTTCACCACGTCAATACATCAATCCGTGGAAGGATTTTATACAAGTGGTTAAAAATGGAAGTCGCAAATATTTCACTCAAGTCTTAGTAACAAATTTAATCTTCACACTACAAACGCTACAAAGCATTCCATTGAGAAACAATAACCGTTACATATTAAACTTCCCAACTTAATAGAGAGTCGGAATTCCGGCACCGCAAGTGAATAAGCACATCCCTAAGACATACCGCATGTCGGGACTGCATTACGAAGCCCGCGTTATGACTTGGAAAATGCGACACTTCTTACCCTTGGAAGGGAGCGCTGTATTTATGACGTACTCTTGATTTATTGCCTAACCACCCCAGCATTCAGTTTTGTTATTTCTTTGTCGGATGAGGGCGACGAACCCGTGAATCAGCATTCAACAGATACAAACTCGTCACGAGCGGTGCGTTACGACACGACTTCGAAACGATCACCTGTCAGGATTATCCTTCGTCAGCCACCTTCTTTGTAAGTAAAATGTGTATGAATAAAGTATTAAGTACAACTTGTCAATCTAAAAAGTAGACCAAAAACAAGAGTAGTAAACGTGGAATATTGATTAATTATTTATAGGTGGTAGAACTCTATGTAGTTCGACTCCGGCGGCACCACCGCCATACCTATTTCTGCCTTATAACAGGCGTTCCAACTCAGTCCTACGGGTTGGCACCGCATCTGTGGTCAATCTCAGATAGGATCTTGATATTATCTGGGGTTGATTACAGATGCCCATGGGCGGCGGTGACCAGGTAGACTGCATGCTTGTTTGCTACTTCGATCCTGTAAAAAAAGTTTTTGGCAATTGTCACCGCATTTGGCATGCATGTTGGTGACGGCAATGATATAAGGTGTTAACGTTACACAGAAGGACGCTGTTGTCCATATGCTGTATTTTTGACTCTTCTTATGGCACCTCTATTTTTTGCTTTAGTATTTTCTTAATGCTAGCTCTAAAATATTTATGCAACTTTATTGTACGGCACAAATGTCAGGAAAATAATTGTTTTAAATGGATAAAATACTTAAATTGTATGTCACACAATTGTTGGCTTTAAGTTATTAGGCTTACATAGATTATACACGCGAAACCTTTCAAGTTTAAGCCTTAATAACACGCACCACTTCGCACCGAAATTCGAACCATAAAGAACCTAACATCCACGTTATGTTACAGTTATTTATTAATAACATTTAGTATATTATCATCCGCAGACTGTTGAATACCGATCACTATTCTAAATGAGGACCTTTTATAGTTCATAGAGGCCATAATGGTGGTTGGTAAGTGTCACAATCTATAACAATTTTCTGGAGAATTTTCCATGCTGCATGTACTGTTAAGCCAGGTATAGTAATATTCAATATATATAATCTATACCTACGCTTGTATCAGCTAGATCTGCCTACTTACTTGAGACTTGAACTTCGGTTTGTTTTAGCAGCAAAATCGCAGCCTAATATCTCACTGAGGTAGTCAAGGAAAAAAAACTATGATATTTTCAAATAATGTTTGTCATTTATTATTTCATAACTAAAGCGAACGATATACAAAATGGGTACATGTTTATCATTTACTACCCCACTAGATTTAAAGCCATCTCAATACCACAAGTCCCTTTGAACTTTGAACTTATTTTTATTTCATCGAAATAAACCAAGTTGTATAAAGGTAATTTGAAGTCTGTTTTGTATTTGCAAGCGAACCCGTTTGATCCAGTTGAAAAGCGGGATTACACCGTCCCGCATAAGTTAAAGGCTAGCTTCTGGCAATAAGCTTTCACTTTAATACGTTTGGTATTATATTTTCGATGCTTTGTTCATATTTGTGTTTTGTAGGTTTAATAATGTAGAAGGAATATTTATTAGTTTATCCATATAAAATTTTAAATGATACATGATACTTTAAATGATGCAAACAAACAGCATAATACATAATTTTAAACAGAGTACTGATAAAAATGAATTAAAAAAAATGTTATGATATAAAATTGCGATGACCTATATTCAGTTATGATAAGGTGGCAATAGACATTCGTTTTCATGTTTGAAAAGAGCAAGAATTTTTCTATAAGAAATAGGAAACTGAACGATTAAATTCTGAAATCTTAAATGGTCTTGACCGGCTATTAATACCTATTCATAATCAATTCTTAGACAATGAGACTTCTGATTGAGGTCGATGACACGCTACCCCTAAAATTCACTTCGCCTGTTTCTTATCACACCGTTCATTTACGAAAAAAAAAACCAAAAAATATGTCGATGTTATTCATACCCTCGCGACGACATAGTCTCACATTTAAAAATCAATGTTCTAAAAAAACACTATTTATATTTAACTCAAATGAGTCAGTCCCACATAAAAAAACGAAATCGTTTTTACTAAAAAAAGACAAAAATCTAACATTTTAACTCACTACATATTATTGAAATTTCCACACCTAATTCGCACATACGATATCACCTCGTTCCGTCGCCATGGTGCCTGATAGGGAAACACCCCTTCCGTCCCGACAGATTACGCTCGGTCCACTGACTCCATCTCAAATCACCGATACCTCAGGAAAGGTGCGCGAAATATTATTACGATCAAAAGCAATATGGTTCGCCGCTCGTGCGTGTAATGATGGTGCTTTAAAATTTAAATAAACAAGTTAATAGGTGTAAAATGAGTAATGATGTTTTTTATAGACGGTTTTTTTGTAGTTTATGTTTTATGTGTTTTTATTTGGTGAAAGGAGCATATTGGAGGAGGTAATGGTTAATCATTGTAGCAAACATCTATTTATATTGTTAATTATATTATTATTTTCATAATTCATCCATTTAAATCAACAATTTTCGATTACAAAAACAAATCATGCTACTATGCTCTGATTTGAAGAATGTGGAAACAAGACTCGTATGTGATAAGTTCCAAATAATTCTTCAGACATAGCAAGGAACTTTTGACCAACGTCAGGTAGGCTATGATCACAATATTCAGGGCAAAAGTGACCATTTACCGCAAGATAGACAGCATGCTCGTTTAATACAGCAATTTCATAAAAAATATGCGTAACGACTCTCGACTTCTTAATCTTAGCGGGAGACGCCCATTATTTATTTTTGATTTAAAATATACATACCTAACTGCATCTTCTATTACAGTAGATTACTGTACTTAAAAAAGTATTCACAGTTCAACTTTAAATGTAATGTAGCGTGAATCATGGCTAATTGGGAGCAATATTGGAGCGAATACCGCGAAATAAAACTAAAAGTTGGTAAGGTTTTTTACAGTTACCGCGAACCGTTTTAGACTTACCGGAATATTTATGCAATGGATTAGTACATTCGTCTCTTTTACTGTTGTTGTCATTATTGTTTTTTGGATTGTTTTTATATGATGTAGTCATCTTTACTATTTTACCTTAAATTTCTCAATTTCACATCATTTTGCCTTTTTAGTGATGTCATCTTAGAATAAATTTCTTAAGTTGATTTGAGGTTAATTTCGTTCTTTTTGGTATTTAAACCAATGTTACTTAAGATGGACTGTTATTTAATGTTATGTAAGGTCTTCAAATGCCTTCTTGATCTATATGCGCTGTTCAATTTATGTAAAGGTTCGTTGATTTATTTGAATAATTATGTTCATCACATTAAAATTTTAGTTTGGTGCGTCGATTTTTTTTATAAAAATAACGATGAAGAAGGAATTGAGTATTCAGTTTATCTGGCGGCAAGTGCCATCTGCCGGCCAAAAATATCTGTAGACAGCCCCCGAATAAAACATAAGACTCCTGCCTGAGGTCATCCACAGATGCGTTGTTTCCCTGAGAACAAAGTTGGAACGCGTCGACTGAGTGTATCTCCCTTACGAAAAAAGTTAATCAAGAGTAACTTTTATTATAATAAATAACAGATAATTTATTGCAATACAATTATACAATTAATAAAATTCATGGAATAGTGACTAAATTTTAAAATGTTGAAATTTTTACTTTTAATCTATGTAATCACTGAGAAGGTCTAACTAGCTCTTTAGGTACTTATCGCAAATTGGTTTGCGAAGCAAACTGTTCGGTGCATTTGAGCGTCAATCGACAGCGGCTCTCGTATTTCTGTATTTGGTGCGTTATATTCGAACATCGTATTGGAATTACACATTGGAACTATTGATACCCTTAATCAATACCATAGGGAATAATACAACTTACTGCGTTAAGTAATACTATTTATCCTTTAAGCCAGTGTTATATTATTATATATATTGATTTTCATTGGTGGCAGTGCCAAGTTCATCTGAAATAACCTACATAATATTATGTTTGATATGTCAGTAGGTTTGATTATGTAATTTTCAAATATTAATTTTTTTAATGAACTTTTAATAATTATACGATAAAATGATTATTTTCAAATATTTCAGATAGCATAAATAAAATAAATTATATGTCGTATCCAAAATGATGAATATCCTGAAGAAAATGAATCAGGGATAAAATAAAATCAGTAATTTTATGTCTGTGGTAATTTTAAACATAAATGTATTTTCTTAAAAATTAAAACAAATTAAATATATGTCAAAATAAAGCAATTTGATCTCAATCTAGGAAGAGCTTAGATCAAAATTGCAATCGGCTGACAAATTTTACATCGTCCTATAGCGCTTAATGCAAATTGATCGTGATTTTCATCCTCCATTGATAGGAACTATCTGTGAGCCGGATTTGATGCTGATTCGATTAAAGTGATGCTGCATCTGTCCTCTTGTATTTTCCCATTTTAGCATGTTGTTTATCCGTCACATTCTGATATTCCTAATGGAATTTTAAATTCTTCATAAATATAGCGTTAATTTTTTTGAACTTATATGCAGCTCGCTTACGCGTTAATAATCTGATTTTATTTATGGTTTGCTTCATATGTATTTTTCAGTTCTTCTATGAACAATAAGAAGTAACAAAAAGTTAAAAAAATTACAAAGAACCTATTTCAGACAATACTTTTGTATGTTTATCGCATAACTTCAAAAAAAAACGTTGAATTATGCTCATTATACTCATGGAAACCCGTTTCCGTTTTATAAAATGTTTTCTGTGAACAGTTTGGTTTTTTTCCTATTTTCATATATCGATATAATAGTGGGTTTGTTAAATTGAGTCGTCCGCGGGCCAATCGTTTCAAATTGCTAAATAGAGCGATTATTGGAATATGGGGAGTACGTTTTTAATTCTATTTGCGCAGTCAAAACAAGGGTCTGATCCCTTTCCAATTAATTTGCCCTGGCCCTCCCTAGGGTTTGCTTTTTCTCGATTTCCATTTAAGCTAAATCAAAAATATGATACTAATGTACAGAATCTAAGAGTTATTAACTAATGGAACTAAATCACTTATGAAATTTGACATACGTAATTAAATTAGGTTTAGGTCAAATAATAATATTTCAAGCTTTATATTTTTTACTGTTCTTTGATAAAATATTCTAAAAAGTATTTTATGAGCTTCATTAGTAAATATTACTTGATGTTATGAGATTAGTTGCTGGATAATTATTATATACGTATACAAGCTACTAATGTCAATTAGAATCCTAATCACGTGCAATCCACACACACAATTGTGATTAAAATAACAACTTTACTCAATGCATATGAAAGTATACACTATAGCTATAACAAGAATGTAAATTTAAAAAAATGGCTGTCTGTCTGTTTGGCTGAGATAAGTTCTGTATTCAAATTAACAACAGTGAAATAGACCTTATTTCATTGTTATTTATTCAATAATTAATAAATAAGTTAAGTCTAGCAAAACTTGATCCAGTTATACAATTAAATAAATGTAGAAGCAATACACCTATATTTTGGATGATATGATTACATTCAGATACACAAACTGACACTCGGATGCAGTGTACTCATGAATACCGCACGAGGTGGCGGCTTACGCCTCGTGCGATGTCCCAACTGCGCCCAGATATTCGAAGATTACATGTTACTTCAACTACACTATATAGAGTATCTGCAGTGGGTACTACTCTGGGGATATATTATATCTTAAATCGTATGTTTAGAATTCAATAAACCCACATTTTAGGGTCTTGGAAACAGCTCTCGGGTTATTTTTTTTTAATTTGCGTAACATTTATAAGGATATTTTATGTTACTCATAAAATATCCTTATAAATGTTACGCAAATTATTTGAGTGTGTTAACTGAATTATATTTTCCTCCTTAATCTAAACTCTAATACCCCTTTTTCCAAGGTTTAAACGTGTATCAAAAGCTCTACTATCGTATGTCATTTTTAAATGTGGCAGTAAAAAGTGATATTTAATTTCGTTAACACAATTTTTTTACGACACGTAAGTATAACTGTCTTCTTAAATTGTCTAGTCTATTACATTATACGTACCTTTTATCAAATGTATATTCGGATGCATTCAGACCGAGTACACTCATGTACCAGTAGAGGCTTAAGAGGCGTGCGATGTTTCAACTGTTCTCCAAGATTACAAGTTTGTTCAACTACACTAGTTACTAACTAGACTTGAATATCGCTGAATATACAGTTCTGCATGGAGATTATATAATGCAATTTAGTTATAATATTAAGATAGATTTATCTGAAAGTAACTTTACCAGATGTAGTAATACAGACAAATTAAAAGGATGTGTTGCAACTTATTCGAACATATTCATAATTGTGTACACGATAAAGTATGTAGGCAGGTACTATATAGTGAAAGTGAAATGGATTAAAAGTTGGTTTAACAACTTGGAAATCCAGACTTTATACTTGAGTAGGCACCTCGAACTTCATGAAGTTGAGCGCGTATTGGAAATTAATTATTATCATTTGAATTAATGTTGTTAATGGTGTAGAAAGACAAGTGGTAAGAAAACCTAAATGCCTAAGAGTTCCGTGGAGTGCTTCTCATTTGTGTGTCAGGTTTATTAATCTGTCTTTTTAAGCATGCTGAACTGTGAAGTAAAGCTTTTTTCATTGAAGGTTACGTGCCCAGCGGTGGGTCAACATTGATTTTTTTTATATGATTGAAGTAGTAAACAAGCATGCAGTCCACCTGATGGTAAGTGGCCACTTCCGCTCATGGAAATCTGTAATCCACCCCAGATAAGGTCAAGATCCTACCTGAGGTTGACCACAGATGCGTTGCTACTCCTGAGGACTGAGCTAGAACACCTCGAATAAGTAGGTCTCCCTTATCACTTTCTTCAAACCTGAAAACAAATGCTTAACACTGCTGTTATTAGGCAGAAATAGGTGTGTGCGGTGGTGCCGAACTACATATCTTTGTTTGATTTGATCTTGTTACAACATGCTAAATTAAAAAATATACGTAATAAACGAACTCTACAAAAATATATTTCACTTAAAGCACTTAAAGCAATATTGTTTGTAGCTATAATGTTGTTTTTCGGGTGAAGTATTATTGTACGAAAGCATATAAATCGTTACATAATGCTGTGAATTGGGTCATGCACTGCATAAATAATAATTTATCAATCGGTAATCGCACTCATGACAGCCACGCTGCTGGGCGCCTGGTACCGATGTACTCAATTTGTAAGTAAATTTCAGTCATGTTGATATATTTTTTCAGTAAGACAAGAGTTATGGATGGTGAATCGGTGGGACTCGTAGTGGGTTCTAGGTTCGATTTCCGGCCTGACACAGCTAAAAGGATTTTTTTTCTGGGTCTGGGTTTTTGTGTATTCGTCCTCATTTATTTTGACCATGGAACCAACTGATCAAATCAATCAAATCAAAAATATTTTATTCAAAGTACATTTTTTACAAGAATTATTTTTGAACGTTAACAGTTTTTTTCTCTAGCACCGCTTTGGAAGGTGTTTAGTGAGAAATAAAATAAATTCCTAGTATGGGACTATGAGTGTAGAAAGTTTTGTAATATAAAGTTTTTTGGCAACTCTATGACATAATGTGTCCAAAAAAATTACGATTTATTACTTCCAGCCAATATCCTCAAAATGTGCAACTTTTTATACAACTATGATGTAACAATGATGCATATATAAAGGGGATATACAATTTTAATTACTTTAATTAGTAACGATTAGGTTTCTGCTAATAAATGAATACGACATTAATAATTAACGAGGTCTTTATGTAAGTGATACAATTTAAGATTAATGAATGACTCACAGTTTTAAATACATAAGTATGACTTATAGCCTTATATTATTCATATTTACTAAAAAAACGAAAAGTTGATTTTAAATTTCGTTACAAAATTTTAAATGCAATATTTTAAGGCTCTACTACTACGTCTTACTAACTTTAGAAGTTTACGAGACAACAATCTATCGGTTAAAGGTTACGTTTCAATCGCCGAGATAACAAAACCTGTTCTTTCGAAAGAGGCTTGAAGGACCAAAAAAACAAGTGAACGTGATACTAGTTTTGATCCTTGCGCCACGCGTAGCGTACTATGACGCTTCGTAGTTCCCCGAGCTGCCGTCCCAACGGTCGTGTCGCCTCAGTCGACCCCAGTTGACACTCGGCAGTACGACTTCGCGCTTCGCGAGTACGGACGTACGCTCTCCTCTACTCGGGCTCCCAGAGACTCTACGAAAGAAGTTTTTCACTCGATTTTTCTCTAAACCCTCAGTGATCGCGTTTTTTCCCACATAACTCGTGTTTATCACTAAAATGAACACTTTTCGAAATGTTTTTGGACTACCAAAAGCGATTTAAGTGTAATTTGTGAATTCTTTTATCTTTGCGATTCTTTACGCGTAGGTGTTAAGAACATAAGTGTATAAGTTACTGTATTGAACAAAAGACGGATATCGAAGACAAACTGTTTTAAAGTTGTTGTTTATGGTATAATAGAACTTAAAGGTTGTTCGGCGTTGAAAAGAGACAAAATGAGGGCGAAGCTAATGAGAGCGACAGGTGTGGCGGCGTTTGCGCTTCTTCTAGCGACTATAACAGGTAACTTAATTTGAAATTACAACAGTTTAAGTTCTTATTAGACGCTAAAACATCATTTAATATAACTTAAATGTAATCTAAGCTCCATATACTATTGTAAACTCTACATTTACAGGTAGAGCTGATAAAATTGATTACATTTCTAATGTTGGCATACCTGTACGGCGAGTATCTAGATAGTGATTCATTCAAGTTATTTAGAGGTTATGTTTTGCAGACTAGTGTTGAATATTTAGTTGTAATTGTTATATTGTACTATAAGTTTACGGATTGTTTTATTAGTTAAGTGAAACTATTTTGATTTATTTATGATACAGAAATAAGGAAGAATATAGGAATAAAGTTGTTATCTTTTATGTAAATTCAATCACGAATGAATTTTAGTCAATTTATATGATAATTGACAAATAAAATAAAATGATATAAAAATAGTATTACGTTTTAAGTGTTTTAAATTATTGCCCATGTGTTTTTATAAATTCTAATGGAAAAAGCGGAAAAGCAAATAAAATATAATTGACGAAAACGTGAAACAGTTTTATATTGTGCTTTTACTTTTAAATATATTTTCATATCTGAAAATAAGAAAATTTAGAATGAAAATTAACGAGCGTGAAATATTTAAATATTTAATTTTCTCATTTTCACGCACTACCTCAGAACAGAGCTTAATAAATTACATATTATTTTCAATTAAAATTTAATGGAAAACGGCTTAACGAGTGGTTATCCACAACGAAATCTTATTGAAGGATAAAATAAAGTAGGTACTATAAAAATAAATGGTCCAATAATTTTATTCATTCAATAAATTATGGGGAAGTTAAGAAAAACTAAATAGGTGTGAATAGCTGTTGAAATAACGGCGTTAAATTTAAACAGGTTCAGAAACTAGTAACCTTGAATTGAACAATGAAGCTTAACAGTTGGTTAATTGTGTAAAAACTGTTACAATACCGAGTCCGTTATTTGTTTACACAAAAGGTGATTAAAATTTCAAATATTTTTATCTTACGTTGGTACGTTACGTCAGGTAATTTAAGTGCCATATAATTTGTGTATTAAAAAATACAAAAAAAAATAAAAAGTTCAAATTTTATCCAATAAGATTCCACTAATACAATTTAAGTATGACTGTTTCATTCTTCTATTATTGTGGAAGAATATTACTACGAAGAAATATTATTGCTAAAGATCAGTGCCATAGTTCCATAAAACAAAATCCAGATCCAAATCTAAAAGAACATGGTCCTAGGTATGAAACGTGACAATTGCACTAAAAGGCCATAGTTGGATATGCGAAAACTGCTGTGGCCGTTATGTTCAGTTCCACAGGTATCTACAATGCGACGGAAGCCAGATTTCCAGGAACAATTGAGAATTCTGCCACACTAGCTCTGGGCTCGTTCATGCGTTGCTTTCTCACCCAAACGTCCATGTTCCGATCAGATGGAAATATGCAACCGCATTTGTTCCGATGCGAGCAAAATTGATGCGCTTGTGACGATACATTAATAATTGTACTGTGCGCTGCATTAAATACAGACGTAATTATTACCACAGATAATTTAAATCTGGTAATATATACGGATATTGATAAGTGTTTACACATTTTTATTTCGTTGTAAATTAACTAAAGGACTGTATAATGACTAAACGACGAGAGTATAAAGGGAAATAGATCCTGAAGAATAGATCTAGTTTTTTATACTTCAAGCACATCATTTTGTGCCTTAATATTTCATGCTAGACTTTGGGTGATAATTTACTCCAGATGCCGCTAGTCGTAAGGCGCAGACATAGATTCAATCTACCATAAATTGCTATAACGCTCACGCGTGTCTATGGTTGGCGAGATCTGTATCGTACGAGAGACGGTTATTAGAAAGACTCATTCTCCGATGAAGTGTAATAAGTGCGCGATTGGATCACGATCGTAATTTAAATAACTTATTATAAAGAAGATGAAGATTACAGTTTGAACGATGCTGAAGTTCAACGCGCTTAAGTACTTTATGGGGCGAGGCCGGCCTGTAGCCTAATTTATTATTAAGACGGTAAATGAAATTGGTGGAAGACTTAGAAATGCTTAGCTTTAACACGGTGCAACATTTTCGGCGTGATAAAACTTGTTTTAATTTGAGAAGTGTAGTAGCCGGTGCAGCTTAATAAAGGTATTAAACTAAAACATCTTTATCAGGTCTTTTATCTAAAAACGATAATCAAATTTAAGTGTGACTTATAAATCATTTCATAATTCACCCACTTTATGTACATGCGTCAGCGTTTTACAGCAGCCAAAATGACTTCATTACGTTCTTTATCACGAGCAGTAATGAGAATAATTTACTGGTATTTCTCATTCAGACTGGTCCGAATGCGCTGTTTGTTCTCATCCAGTGGCAACAATTTAAGCAAATTCAACACATCTGCCGTGTCATTACCCTCATCGTTTAAGCGTGTTAACGCGATTGCTGTAATGTCGAGCTGGCTCCATTTTACGCGGCCATGATCATTCCTGATTCCGACCACCGCCGAGGCACATGTAGATTGCTATCAGATGTCCCAAACTTTCTCCTGAAGATAGTTTAGATGGTATCTCAACTGTTATAGCCCAAATTACGCTGCCATTGCACGCTAAGTTGCTCTGACCTAAGTATAAATCTTCTACTGACATTAAATGGAATTAACGTCACATACTAGCAGTCTTAGATTCTACTTAATGGTGTAACGTACAACCAGAAATGGCACAAGATGAAGTTCATTATCTTACATTTTTATTTTTTAATTGATATTAATTGAATTGATTCCATTTGGAGTAGTTACCTTAAAATTATTTTATACTACTGTAAGGCATTGATAGGTGATTGGTATCGGTTGAGTTTAGTATGGGTTTATCCCAAAATCGTCCATGATTTATCGATACTCGTATTTACCATTGAAGGAAGTTGCTTTGAGATATTCACTGACATTAAAAGCTATTCAAGATTTTTGACCGACGGAGATACTGAAATCCTTACTATGTGAAATGGCTGGTTCGAAGACAGTTCAAACGATATTTAACGAGGCTTGAATCAGTGAGTTAATGAAGTAGTAATTTCTAAGCTTGTAGTCAGAATGTAGAGTCTTACCCTGATTTGGTGTAAGTTAATGGATTTTAGGTAGATTTGATAATGGATTGCATAAGTTTCAATACTAAATATTAATGATACTTAATATTGACTAGAAACAATGAAAATAGTGAGAACTGGTACATTTTGAGTCGGTTTGTTACCAATTTTATTTTCTTTTTTTGGTTTTAAGCTGGAATTATTTATGCCATCGACTTTAGTCTTCTGGTTGATAAGGCGTATTTATCATTTAATAACTGGTGGGCTCTACTACTTTTTTACTACAACGACTGAAATATTTTGTTTAATATTACTTCCAACTTGTTGGCTAGTATTTGATGTATGTAATTACAACCATTTAAAACAAAATGTGATAACATTACATACGAGTATGTAACACAAATGGATAGCGATGGTGCCACCATTTCCGAACCATAAGCGACTATCCCTTTCAAAACATGTATAGTGCTCGTTCCAGTTACCAACATTTATTCAATAACGAAAATAGACTGTTCTATAAAGTCATTTAACATGATAAAATACTTTGGGAATAGCTGCAGAAGTTTGTATTGGATACTTCATTGCGAACTACTGGCTATTCTCTCAATATGAGGAAACTTCTAGTCTGAATTCCGTTTATAAACTATTCGAACGGAATTAGTTTATCCATCCATCTGTCAGAAGGTTTTTAGAGTTTCCGAGTTCCCAGTAACATTTCGGCATATGCTTTTGATCGTAGATATATTTCGTAGTTAATAATGGTTATCGACACTTCCTGGACGCAAATAGCTACGATCTAATGCACTTCTGATTATACCGGCGAGAAATTGGTTACGGTTTAGATATTACACTCAAGCGAACGCTGCTGAAATGCCTACTCGAGTGTATTATGAATTGGTACATTGTAATTTTCGGAGCAAACAATGTAAAATGCATTTAAAAGTGGATTTACTAATTGTTACGGCAAGATTTTCTGGTACAATAAATATCACTTAAGTATATACTCAGGTGCGTTAAGAAATAAAAAGAAAGAAAAAAAAAGAATAAAGTGGTAAAAACTTACCACCTTTATGACTTTTGATGAGTTTTAACTTTTGACTATAGAAAGAAAACCACACTCTTAAAATCCTTTACTAGGAACCGTACATCCGTAACAAGCTGTAAAAATCCCTAGAAAATTATGTACTTTTTAGATTACAGAAATGAGACTCATTTGTATTTCTTTGTGTAAATAATTAACTGTATCATAATCAAAAAGCTATGAAAATACTTAATGAAAAGACAATAGGCTAAGATATAACAGACCAGCGAATATTCTCTGCTCAAAGCTGACCTCGTTGTCTTAATAAGACAATTAAAATTCTAAGAAAATAATATGATTAAGATACCGTTGTTTCGCTCTAAGCCGATGAAATCTGAATTAAATCACGTGCGAGATTTTGATGGTTAGTATAATATAAGGCTTAACTTAACTTAATAAATATTTCGATGCATTATAAAACTAATAAATAATTTTCTATTTACATAAAAATTAAAAGTGACAAAAATGGCCAGATCGTTTCCCAAAAAAATTCAGACGATTTATTCTTCTTATGTTAGCTATAGCTACTAGGTACTAGAAAAGTACTTTTTATTTAAGTAATTACTATTAGGTACGCCTAATAGTTATTACTAAACATAAATTAGCACTCCGGCAGTAATAGCTACTCCACTTAGTTCCTAGCTACCACGCGCTAGTTTCTCAGGACATAACTCAATTACCCTACAAAATATGTCACAGAAAATTTCTTCTCACCAAAGGTCAAGTTAGCGGTGTCAGATCTACCTTCGACATGACCCACATGTGGATGAGTCAGCGACATTAACACGTAGTGTAGTTACGTGACGAACCACTTGCGACCACTGCCGTGTAACGGATATCTTTATATCTTTATATCTTTAGTACCCACGTTTCATAGATCTGTAGCATTGATCTGTATACCATGAATATTAAGTATGACGCTTTCTACATCCAGACCTTTGTCTAGAGCGAAGTTCTTATCTTTAGGAAGGGTTTGAATGTCGCCTAACTTAAATTTGAGGCCACTGTCATTGTCTGTCATAGGCAACACACCTGTCATTGGCTTTAAGAAGAACCTCTGTTCTAAGGTTCGATAGAATTAATCGTAAGATTATGTGTAACCACTCAAATTGGGATGAAAATCTGAACTCACGAACAACAAGAAATCAACATAGGTATATTTAAAAGTGATAGAGCTCCTCTTCGTAGTTTGACTCCAAATGCACTGTTGCTACACTTTTTTCTGCATTATGATCTGGTTTAAACAGTATAGTAACGGAACAATATAGAAACGCTTGAACTTAGTTCTCAGGTATAGCAATGCATATAAAATGTATGTATAATGTGTCTGACCTATAGAGGTTGTGATCATGAGTCTACGGGTGGCTGTGGTCATTACTCAGCATAAGGATTGCACTCGGTTCCTACTTCTAAATATGCATTGGCTTTCTTAATATCATTGACAAGGCTATTGATCATATCATTTATAATCAATTGAGTAGCAATGAACTTTCATTCAAGGCTGGAAATATTGGCTGTCATCCAATAGTAGATGCCATACATTGAAGTGTATTTAAAATGCAATATTGGAATCATTTTCGCCAAAGTAGACATTTTAGTTATGCAATATTTCTATCAATTTTTCGGCAGGCATCCCTTAATGTATTCTGTATGATGTTACAAATTTTCTAGAAATCACTAGTTACTTAGGCAGCCTCTTCTTAGTCATAAAACTTAGAGAGAAGGGCTCTTCAAAAAAACTTTAGTTATTAATCTTCTAGGTGTGACTAGTGTTTGTGATGATTCCTGACTGATTTGAAGGCTCAAAAATTTTTCGGAAACAGAATCTTCACAAAACAAATATATTTACGCTAATACTTATATATAACAACGTCTGCAAAACATTGCAATGCTTGTATGTACATAATCTAAGTACGCCTAATGCAATTAACCGGGCTACATTTGTACTACGAAAATGATAACCACTTAAGTGGTATAATATAACTGTTACCTCTTTTCTCACTTATTGTACCATAAACTGTTCGCACCTAGCTAATTTGCGCCTCGTTGAAGAACCTCGTAATTGGAGTTTATTACCCTCGCTTTGTCTGGCACTGAAAACAAAACAAAAGCGTGAATTATATTTAGCTGTCATTTTCATAAATAAGTGTATTTTAATTAAAACAAAATGTAAATGTAATGTAAACAACGTAATATGCAACAGTAATTGTGGTTTGAAATTTGATCCTGCTAGTGGATTTAAGTATGAATGCCAGGCACCTGAATCATTCGAGGGCAGATCGAATATTATCACTTGATTTAATGATGACGTAGAGCAACGTCAGGAAACTAACAATTTTAAAGGTGTGTGAACTCTAGACAGTACAATCCAATACGCTGATGTTGGGCACGTTATATTCCATAGGACGTATATAAACAACATCAGGGATTTGACCTGGAACCTACTAAATGGGTTGTAAATCCACTAATGGTATGAATAAATAAAATATTCACGGAACTAGAGTTAGAGAACAAAGACAAAAAAGACAAACCCGCTGAGTTTCTTGCCAGGTCTTCTCAGTTAGCCGGTGGTAAAATAAGAAACGCTATTGTAAGTGACAATTTGTAACTGCCTTCGTAGGCCTATGCAAAATAAAGATATTTCAATTCATTTCATTTCATTTGTTTCATCCATATACAATGATCCTATTCTTAGAAAATCCGTGTGTATATCCGTGTGTAGATAACAAATTATCTCGTTGAATGCATTCTGTGAACAAATATGTATGTGACACGTTAAGCGAAACTAATACGTAAACAGCGAACCGTCACCGATAATGCGATACGTTATCAGCTACTATCGTACCTGAGGTAGTCCCCAAGCTATGTGTATCGTACATAGATAATATGTATATTAATGAATATGCTCATAATGAGCAATGCAATGTTTTTCAACGCGAGACCAACTTAAACTAGGTTTTGTAAAGAAAATAAATATCGCAATTTTACTGAAGTAAAGATATCATTCACTCAGTTGGTTGTTAGGTATTAGAAGTCTTTGTAGTTCGGGTAAGTTTGCCTTAATTGGTCATTTCTAACAGAAATAGCGTAATGTGTCAGCTTGTTTAGTTGTTAATTTTAAGACCATACTTCTCTGTAGCGTTCTTACTTTGTCTTTAAGCAGTGCACCAACTACCAAATATTTTACACTCAAATCATATCCATCGATTTAAGTCTGCGTTATCACATGTTAGATAAAACATATCACAGATAAACAGAACAAAACAAATCGTGTCTGGTATCGGATTGCACGCAATGTGTATTCGCGAAACAATACGATTGTATTGTCACTTTTACTTTTCACATGATCCTATTTAGGTATGCTTGATTCTTTTTTCCTTAGTTCAAATACTTTTACTACCATAGAGTTGAAAGTTTGAAAGCCAAGGTTATTCTCGAATGGAATAAGTATTAAGGTTTTAGAATGACAATACAATGACTTTTCCCACGGACTTACTATTTGTATTATACTATATGTATATACAATATATTGGTACATTAGTATCCTTTATTCGATAAATGGCTTTTGAATATAGCGATATAGTATTCATATGACGACTGATAGTTCAGTAGTGTGAATTATGACGTCTCACACAGCAAGTAGGTATTTTAATTTACAACTCTGAGTTTTTTTTAATTCTGAAATCTACTAGTCTAAGAGTTTTTTTAAAGTTCGAAATTCATATGAATTCTGCTTATCATTAAAATCAGTAAATCAGTAAATGACATAATAATTATTCTACCTACATTTTACTTTGTATCACATAGCTATGCTCTATTTGTGTGGTATCCATCATGCGTGGAATGCATACGGCGGCCACTACGCATATTCCTCGCATAACATCGGACCGTAAATAGAAACTTTCTTTGAGATTGATCGGTTTGACGTCTTATTTCAAAGCTTGATCGAATACACTTGTTTTACGTCTTTTGTTACAAATGAAAGTGTGGAGTACAACTATGTTGTGTAATGTAGATACTTAACAATAGATAGGTAGGTACTTTATGAAATATACCATTAAAATCACTGGAACCAATAAAATGCCAAGTCTTTGTTTTATCAGCATTATGAAAATCACCTGAAAACAAAATTTAAAATCATTTTATTCATAACTTAAAACAAAAAAAATCCGTCGGTACGAAATTAACGCTGCTTAAATTTTTGAGTAGAAGCGGTGAATGAAATGCCACAAATTAGTTTAATTGCGAACCTAGTGAAAGTGTATTAAATAAGCGCATAAAATTTACAAGAGTTTATATTTTTTTGTATCGGAGAGTACGTTCCAGTTTATTATTGGACGTCACAGGCATATTTGAAAGGCGCCGAAAATGACGCAGTGCAACAAACTCGTACGTTGAAAACTGATCGAAAATGCCAAAACAGAGGAAATTGACATGCTAAAGGAATTTTAATTAGCTTTTGACACTACATCCAGTATCAAGTACGTAGAAGAGCCTCATTTCAAACGTAAATAAATAAACATGAGTAATCATACTCACGATTTCGAGAACGAATTACATATGCGTGGTGCAAATGATTACAATATTGCAATTTCGTTCATTTCGCTTTTCATATATCGAGGTTATTCATTCGTTGTCCTACATTCAGTCGAATGGGAATGAATGAGTGATAAATTCGTTCTTTGTGCCGTGGTTCGGCTGGTTTCATATTATTTTCATTTTGCCGCATGCCAGCACTGGGATTCATGTTTGTCTTCAGATTATTTTCTGTGTTCTGTTTGTTAGATTTCATTAAAATAATAGATATTATCACCATCATTAGAGAACTAATTTTTTACACTACGATTTCCTAACGTTAAGGAGAGTTATAAGTCTTTTTACGTGAGACTTATTTACACTCACTTTTCATTGACGTCCATTGAGCGTTTTCGGAGATTAGCGTCAACAAAGAGATACGTGATTTATATTAAGATATCATTAGGCCATCATCATTTCTAATATTAGCTAACAAATTTATAGCTACTAGTAGTTTAAAAGGCGTACTCGTTGACTGGTCGCTGATCGTAAATTTCCTGCGGTGGCTATTATGAATCGATGCTTTCGTTGCGAATGAATTCCTGATAACCGGTGCGTCCTGTCGCTTCCCGAGACCGGTTTGCAATCGACGGGAAGTTGCAACGCGAATTTTCACCGACGTCGCTTTGGACAGGATTTTTTATGTTCTTAACCATATGTAGAAAGTTTTTATAGCGACTGGGTGTGTTCTAAGGTTTCCAATTTCCCGTGCAGCGCTGTAAAATTATTCGTAAAAGTCCGATTTAATTAAAACCACCCTTTCAAAAAATTTCGTGACAAGTTTGTTTGGTCTTCAACCACCTACTACTAAAGATAAATTTTATCTTTTAAATTAGCATTCAGTGAGATGTCTATGGACGGCAGAGACCGATTAGTTAGGCATCGCAAAATAAAACTATTATAACTATAGCTGTACTTTTCCTTTAATTGAGAAACTCTTGTAGCATACTTTTTAACTTTGAAGATAAACTTTTCAAAACAAAATTAATTCCCAAACTTTCGGTGTCACCATATCAAATTGACATCACAGTTTTTGTGAATCGACAGATACGGTTTCTCTTGTTACTGAACAAAGCGAGGACTTGAATAGAACTAGAATGAGGTTAACTGTATCGCAAAAATTTCCACGTCGCTCACTATTTCGCAACGTCACTCGGTGGGAGAATTGGAAAAAGCAATTCACATTTGTAATTACAAAAGGTGTCCACGGGCCGATGTTTGAAGCCTTTTTATTCAAGCTTGACCACGGACCAGTGGTTTCCCTTTGAAACGCGCGGTGGAGTGTGACGGACTAGCTCACTTATTATTTAGACTTTCTTTGATGTCCACACTTTTGTGCGGGTTATGTTTATATTAACATGAGTTTCTAATTAGTGATACAATGATATGACATTCGTACAAGTTTTCGTGTTTTACGGAGTACTTGGATTTTCATTGTACAAAGACATGATCATTTTGAGTTGCTTTCACAGTAAAAAAAATCTCAAGAAAGGCTTATGAAAATTTATGTATTTTACACACCTTGAATAGCGTGGGTACTATGCGTTTACTCATTTTGTGGGTTTTGCAGGTCTTATCTATTACCTTCATCGTGTAGTGTACCTTACTGGTTGGTCTTTTTTGATTCCTATTGTTTCTGATTATTTTA